>JACXGM010025575.1:0-15247 GCA_016801145.1 Umbra pygmaea | reverse complement strand
CCAAACTTTCCAGATATACACTTAGCAGTTTTCTGAAGATATTTACAGAGGGATTTGTTGATAAATCATTCTTGGCCTGATTTATGTGACATTTTAATCAAAAAAATATGGCAAAAATCGATATTTTAAGGCTATGGACAGTTTATTTAGATTTTCTAGGTAATGAAAGCAGATATCTTGAAATCCCTCTGTAATTCTTCTTTCATCTTGTGTGTTAACAAATTAAAAAAATAATTTTGCACCTGGCTTTATCATACGTTCAGATCTGTCTACCGGAAATATAGGCAAAATTGCGCATATTTAATGAGAGCGCCTAATTTGCATAAATTAACATACATATTTAAAAAACTTGTGATACATTTTTTTTATATATTTGTGTAAGTAATCAACTGAGGAAGTTTCGTGGTGATATCTATTATTTAAAAATTTTACCCTATTCACCTGTAGTGTCTCGCCTTAATTTCTCTTTATTTACATTTAAATTTAATAGAAGCTCTTACCCAGAGCAACTTACGTTTAGATAAAAAGCTAGGTGTAAATACCAAAACTTAGTAGTTAGCGCATTCTAATATTTGTAACCGTGAATCGGCAAAGACTGTGCTGGAAGGAAGATCATACAGAACAAATCAAAAGACAACAGGTAATAGAGTTGTTGACAATGGAACTACCGGTAGTTTAGGTAGGAAAAGGAAGGGATTCAGAAGTTTTCTAAAGATGGGAAGAGACTCAACTATTCTGACCTCAGGTAAAGCTGGATCCAGCACTCAGGTGCCAGCACAGAGAAGAGTTTTGACTGTGTGGGTGAAAGGCCTCTTCCCCTTGATTTATGCTTAAATTCAAAAAATATAGAATCTCAACAAGTCCAGAGAAGGATAGTACATACAGGTGTATATTAGTCACATACTGATAGACCTAGTGCTTTTTATTTAAATGGTAGGACAGTGTTTGTTGTATGTTTATATAATTCTAGGTCAGATCACTTTGGTGTGAGTTTGCATGTGACTCACTGCATTCTATTAACTGATGGGTGGCTATGAAAGAGGTTAACAAAGGAGAAAGCATACCCATGTAATGCCTCTGTACATTTTCAATTAGAAATGAAAGGAGATAAAGGTAGCGTTCAGATGACACCAGTTTTGTCTGAATCCTATAAATAACAACATTAGGGGATTATTCAAATCCCCTTTCCTTAGGCTGATTCTTCATGTTTTGAAAAGGGGTGTTTGTTTTTCTTGCTCAATGACTCATCTACTTCAGCACTGTCATTGTCTTTCATTTTGGAATAGTCTCTCACTAAAGAAAGGAAGCATAGGGGCCCTGTAAAACACTAGCCAATCAATCAGCTGGGTTTGCCCTTCTGGAGCAACAAGCTCACATCACATCCAGTCATCAGTCATGTCCTGCCACTTATTGTCCTCTCACACCATTTCTCTCACTTCACACATCTAACATACTGAGTTATTATGTTTTCTACGAAGTTGATTCACGTCATTGTTTGCACCTTCTCACTTCCTTGCCTGTAAGGTATCATGCCCTTCTACCATTTTCCATCTCAAATATCTAGAGAAATAACTCAAAATATCTGGCATCAGCAAGCTGTGAAAAAAGACTGGTAGTAAGTGCTTTCATGTTAAGGCTCCTTCAATAGAATGCTCGCAAAAACATCTTGTACTATTAAAACAAATGAGGATGGAAAGATAGTAGTTCCTGTTTCAGAGAACCAGTAACTCGTCTGAACAATCTTTTAAAAAATCTAATTTTTTCCCTTATTTGGCAAAATTATGGTGCTAGTATTGGAAGGAAAATATCATTTATATATATTACATTCTAAATTATTTCCCAAGCACAAGTTAAATCTCCAGAACTGTGAGTGCTTCCCAATCAATCCAGCAGCACTACAGCTCCAGCAGACAGACTTGCCATTCCAGCTTAGCTGCTCTGACATCAAATACCTCAGAGTTAACTCATTCAATACTTGCAGTTTTTACTGTCAACTTTTTTCCCCTTGTTACATAATATCAGATTTTCAGAGATTAGGTAGCTTGCTAAAATCACTTGTACATTAATGCTTTAAACATTAATTGTGTTTTGTACAAATTTCTTTATTTCATTTTATCCCATTGTTTCTACCCAAATATTTTTAAGTCAATCAGCCAGGCAGTTATCTCATGTAATTTGGGAGTATATTTACCCAGAGTCAGTAGATCTCTACCTAAGAGATGCCAAAAGCAAGGACTTGCAATACCCACTTTTTATACTACTTTTGGGCTGCCAACTTTCAATTATTGCCATTCACATTACAACTTCCACTGTAGACCAGAACAGCAGTCTCTACCCAGCTTCAGGAAACATCTGAAAAATTTCCTTTTCAAAGTGTATGCAAATTGGTTTGAATCCCACAACTTTTGTTATCTATTGTCTGTTCTATGTTTATACACTGCCTGTAGAAAATCATCCTACTCTGTCAAAATCCTTATATAACCCATGTCTCAGGTAAATGTAACTGATTTAATTAATTTAATTAGCTATGAATTAAAGCTGGGCCAATTTCAGAAACTTTAGGTATGACTACAGAGCCTGAATTAGTAAAAGGTCAGCAGAGAACCAACAACACAAAACAGGTAAGTTTGAGAAATGTATTGTACAAGATTAGAGACCGTTACTTACAATCTCTGCCTACCTAAGCTGACTTCCTGAATGCACAGGTGCACACATAAAATCTAAATAAACAACCTCAAACAAAAAAGAGAGTCCATAAAAGTTCTGTGTGTGTGTGTGTTTCTTGGAGTATGTATGTTCTTGTCACTACCCGGGTAGGTTTATGTGTGTTCTTATCTGTATTTCAAATGAAGGCACAGGATGATGATTGTTCCAAAGATGCCACGGCTGGTCACACCAGGCTCTTGGTCCGTTCACTTCTGCAGTTGGCCACTGACTGCCAGGGTCAGATTCAGATGATGTATCCCTAATTAAAAACCAATCTGAGGTATCTTGAGGAGCTCGCAGAGTAATGCGGCTTAACTCTCTCTCTCACAGCTTTCAACCAGTTTTTCATGCTTTTCTTCCAACGTCTTCACCGAAGGAAAGGCATGTTTTTCTTTACTAATGAAAATTCTCTGGGTGTACGTGCCACTCTCGGGCGGAGTAGAGGGTTGCACTACAGTAACCTTGTGTGGGTTACATTCTCCCCTCCAAATTTATGCACGTCCCTGTACATGGCAATGTTCACACAGTTATCACCGGAGGGGAAAAAACTGGGAAATGAGCTGACGCATCACTCTCACTTATGATGTTGTTCCACCCAGTAGTAAGCCCTTGAAAGAGTGACTTCACCACTGTGACTAAGGGGGTTCCCAGTTCAGTGTAGTCCAGCCGCCTAGGTGGCTGACGATTCCTCTCGGATCTCTTGATCAGGTCATCAGTATCTGTGTGTTCCTCCGTCTCCTTAATCTCCTCTTCTCCTTCATTTTTAAAGACATTTGTCTTATCAAATTTTGGCATGTTGGAGAGGACTGGAAGTTGTTTAGGACAGTCCTCATCTGAGCCTTTCACAAGGTTGTCATTGTCAGGTAAGTCTGTCTATCTATGGGTTTATTGCCATGTAGGTTTTTTTTCCACAGGGTCATTTCCAGGTAAGTTCAGATTCAGTGTTACCGGGTTGACTGGAGTAACATCAGGTAGGCTATTCTCTTTTGCTGGAACATCACCTTGTTGATGTTTGTTGTCAGATTCTCTTGGATCATGGTGTCTTGGAACATCTTGCGATACAATATATCTGGTTACCTCTGGAACTGGTTCTCTTTGGGACCAGATAACAGTAATGATATCATCCTCATCTGAGGACTGATCAACTGCTCTTGGGTCACTGCGAAGTTTCTGGCATGTCTTGCGGTACTCGAGTGGTTTGGGTTGCTCTTCTGGAGTTACATGGAGGAACCCACATGGAAGCAAGAGGTCTCGATACATCATGCGTAAAGGGTAGCATGTCTTGTGCAAATATTAGGCCTAATATATATTGTTCTTCTCAAGTGCTTCCTAACCTCTTTTTGTCCTCAGATCTGTGTCTATCATGACAATAAATAATAACCGAATTGTGTTCCTTAAAAGTCATTTTAAACATGTCTGTTTGCTGTTGCAGGTATGTCTATTTTATTTGAGAACATAAAACCAACAGCCATTCAGACAAAGCACTGAGCTTTAGGACCGCTTGTGAATCGTGCACGGGATCGTGTTGGACAAATGTGTTTCTAGCCATTCAGTTGAATTATAAAATTGTATTAGTCACTAAAATAAGGAATTACAACTCTCATCTCAATGATTTACTCAAAATGAACAAATCTTTTGCAAACTGCAGATCACTATTGCCTTTAAAGTCCAGTTAACTAGCTGTGTATGACGTCATTATATAATTTATTTTAAAAAGGTTTTCAGAAATTGTTGAATTTAAGTACAGGAATTGTATGGAAATCAGTGTTAAAGAAAACCGAGTGCAGTGTATGTAACCTAGTGTATGCTGGTAGCTAATTTCAGTTAGTTAGCTAACATATTGTCACAATGTCCATAGTCTTTGTGCCTCTTCTGTGTCACTTCATGGTGGTTTCTCCCCTATGTGTTTTGTTTTGGTTTTGTTTTCCCGGTCTTTGTGTCACATGATCCCATCACATGTTTTTGTAAGCCTATCAGTTCTGTTGTTTAGTCCACACCTCTACCTCCTTCCCTCGTTAGTATGGTATTTAGTTATGTCTGTTTGGTTGTTCAGTGTGGTTCATTGCTCTTGTCCAGGTATGTGGTTGTTCTTGTTCTTATGTTCAGTTCATATGTTTAAAGTAGTTGTATCTTTTGTTATAGTTCTTTGTGGTATGTTTAGACAGTCTGTTCATGTGTTTAGTGTTTTGATTAACTGTTCATGTCATGTGTTTCATGTTTTATACATTGGTTAGTCTTTGGTCCTCATTTTGTTCTATGGTTCTGTTCTTGTCCAGTTCCTCCTTGATGTTGGTAAATAAATATATGTTTAGTGAAGACGCGCCTGCCTCCTATTCCTTGGAGCCATGACACATATGAATGGCTATCTAGCAATGATGCTGGCACTTTCTGAGGGTCATTTCTATTTTCTTCCTCTTAATGATGATAAAATTTTAGTTATCCATTGCAAAAAAATAATTATGTAAGAAAGAACAAGTTACTCAGCTAAAACAATCTTGTTGACTAGTAAAATTACCATAGTCATAGCTGCCAACTCTTACGCAGTGCCCATGAGACACACGCATTTGATTGGAAAACCACCCCACAACATAATGTTTCCACCTCCATGTTTGACGGTGGGGATGGTGTTCTTGGGGTCATACGTAGCATTCCTCCTCCTCCAAACACGGTGAGTTAAGTTGATGCCAAAGAGCTCAATTTTAATTCTCCTCTGTATCATGCAGACGGGCCTGTACTGTACATGCGCTTTCTTGAGTATTGAGACCTTGCGGGCGCTGCAGGATTTCAGTCCTTCATGGCGTAGTGTGTTAATTGATTTCTTGGTGACAATGATCCCAGCTGCCTTGTGATCATTGACATGATCCCCCTGTGTAGTTCTGGGCTGATTCCTGATTCCACAAGGTGAGATCTTGCATGGAGCCCCAGACCGAGGGAGATATGGCGATGGTCTTGTAGCCCATTCCTTGTGTAGGTCTATTATCTTGTCCCTGACATCCTTGGACAGCTCTTTGGTCTTAGGAGAGTTTCAAATCTGATTGCAACTCATGAGTGCTTGTTTCTGTGGACAAGTTTCTTTTATACAGGTAACAAGCTGAAATTTTAGGAGCACTCCCTTTAGGAATCACTTGGCACAGGAAACTTAGAGCTCTGACAAATAGTTGCACTTGAGGCTGAAGGGTTTCTTGAGGATTCATGTTTAATTCTTAAATTATTTTGCCATTAATCTGCACATTTCTCTTCTCAACACATACGGTACTTTTACATAGAATGCATTTGATTGTGTGGTGATCACACCTCAATAGTTTGGCAATTTCAAGTGTTTTGCATTCTTCTGATAATATAATCAAAATGCTGCCTAATAATGGTACACACAGTGTTAAACTAGCATACACAACTAAAATCAAAACTAGCAAACACAACTAAAACCCAAACACGACAAAGACCATGGGCCCTATTCTAATGATCTGAAATGCAAGTATCAAACGCGAAACGCAAGTGACATTGTGGGATGCTCCCGGGCGCTGTTGCTATTTTACTGGCTGGATAAATTACTCTTGCGCCCGACGCAAATCTAAAATGGGTAGGTCTGAAGTAGCTTCATTAGTCATAGGTGTGGTTTGGGCGTAACGTGCAATAAACTAATCAGAGCGTCATCCCACATTCCCTTTAAGAGCAGGAGGCTTGTTCCATGGCGGATTGCTATTATAACGGTGAATTGCTATTGATTTGTCTTTCTTAGAAAATGTAAATAAAGAAATGTCACAAAACATACTGTCCGATGTTTTGGGCTCACTCTCACTGAACCACGAGGTTATTAATGCATGGTAATATTTTTGCAATGTAGTCTAACATTAGACCGAGATTACTTTGCCTGCCTCACTCGTCTGTCAAATAAGCTCTCCTCTCCCATTCTGGTGTAGAGTTTGCCATAAATGAGTCATGGCTTGAGCCAGGATAATTCGCAAAGACATGGGTGATTTTACTACTAGCATCGCAAATTACTTGTATGTTGATTGAATGGGTTCCCTTGCAATTGATATATATCAGTGTGAATAATTCATTCTGAATAATTTGGATAAATGTGTACACTAGATGTATGCCTATTTTTTTACATCTTCGGACACCACAATAATTTCCCTCGTTAGGTAACATTTTTCCTTCAAATTATGTATGTATTGCAACAATGGGAACTGCTACATTTGTGTAGATGAGAGGAGCAAAGTGTATGCGCGTTGTGCATGCTACATTATGGCCAAACATGCGCCCTTAAAATAGCGTATGAATAACACGCCACTGACTTTTAACCAGGTTTTTTCCTGGTCAGTGGCGGAATTGTTTTCAGTAACTGCAAGAGAGCACCAGGGAACGTTTGCACCGGAACACGCCTTTTCTTTTTACTGAAACGCCCAACGAACACAAATGCATTCCCTAATTTACTGAGGTGCGTCTGTAGAGGGGAAAATCCCATATGCGTCGGGTGCAAGATAGGAATGATACATGCGTTGGTGTAAAAAGTCAGTTGCGCTGGGTGTAAGATAGGGCCCTTAGAGAATTATAGATGTTTTTGTGACTTCTCTGTCATCCAGAGCAAAAGAGTCAGGCAGAAAAAAATGTGTTACTTCCACAAACAGTTAGGGAACTATGGTAACATTATGTGATGATTCTACACCGTCTCGCCCACAAGACAGCCGCATTTAGTTAAATGGTTTTCAAACAGACTAATGAACTGCCTCAGACGTACTAGCTCATTTAGCCACGTGAAAAGATTTACAATGTACAAAAATAATTGAAGGCCTAATTTACCTCATTTGAAAGGATAGCCAGAGTTAAATATCCCTGAAAGCATGTCTGGTAGAAAGTACACATGGCTTGTACTGCAGAAAAAGCTTGCTATGTGAACATTATCTGCAGCATTATAGTTTCTGTGTATGCCCGTCCCCAATGGAACTCTAAAATGTGGCCGTATACTTATATACACATATTACAAAATGTGGAAATATATGTCACATATATATATATAACTTTTTTGAAATGTAAATATACTGTATGTGATGATGTTTTCACCATATATGCCAATATCAGACAAAAGATAAGTTATATATACACATGGCCATATATTAGATTTCTGTATGGGGTAATAATATATCCGACCTGAAACACACACTCTTTCAAATTCACCACATCACATGTCCATCATTACACACATACATACACACATACACACACATACACACACACAGACACACACACACATACACACACACACGTGTTCAGAAACAACATTTTTGCAGGATTCATCTTAAAATGTGGTTCAGTTTCAAGTGTTGTTACATGTACAGATCGTACAGTAGATGTAAAGTCTCAAGTCTTCTCATGTATCCCTGGAGACTTGCTTTTAGCAGTCGCAAAGACAGCCACTTTGCCACACAACCACCTCCCAGCCACTACACCCTAGACGCCCACTATTCTGCCATGTTTACATTGACATCAGGAGAAAAACAAGAGATGAGAAGAGTGAACGGGTGAATTGGTATCTTTCCAGGAATGTCCTGAAGGGTTTGAGGCCCTGAAAAACAAGGCTAATTTGAAGGTTGTTTAAAGAGCGTCAGACAGTGCTGCTCAGGATGGGGGCTGTGGGGTGTAGCTGGGGCCATGCGGTGCTGAGACAAGCATTCAAGAACCATCCCTAGTGCTTCATCAATCTCCACGAAGAGACTCCCATGACCCACATAGCAGCCAGTGGCAGGGGGATGCCATTACTCCATAACTGATACCACCGCATCACACTAACCCTATTTGCCACAAACCAAATCAGCAGAGATGCACTGAAGTTCAGAGCTCCGCGGACAGCCTCTCATTCACAGTCAAAGGTAGTTCACAAAACACCTCTTTGAGCAGTAGTGTTCATGAAACAGTCCATTGACTTCAATACACAGTGTGCACACAACTGTGTGCAGACATAACACATACGGGCACAGATGGCTCAGTGGTTAGGGAGTCAGACTTGTAGTCAGAAGGTTGCCAGTTTGATTCCTGACTGAGCAAATGTCGTCGTCTCCTTGGGCAAGACACTTCACCCTAATTGCTCCCAGGTCGTTGCTGTAAATAAGAAATTGTTCTTAGTCAACCTGGTTAAATAATGGTAAAAAAAAAAATATATATATATATATATTATGTACACACGCGATATATATATAAAATAAAAGACTAAGGAAAATGTGGCTAAATTGAAATGCATGACAGACAAGTTGAAATGCATGACAGACAGCTTAATAAGTGGTTTCCAGAAGGTCAAAACAATAGTTTATGCTGGCCTACAGTCTGGTGGTTTTACACATGTACCTTACAGCATAAAGTGTGATTCAATATGTCACCGCCCATTTTCTCTCTTTATAATCTGACTGCCCTGAATGAGGCAAACAAACCATACATACATGCTGTATACTCTATAGAGCAAACAGGACCTGTAAATGCTGTGTCAAGTATCCTGATCAAAGTGCATTGATTGTGTGTAACTGATGCACACAAATTCTTTTCAAATGAGCCTCCATCTAAGCACAGGGAAAATCCTTGGCAAACGTGCCAGCAGCTTTCAACTTGTGAGAATGGAAATCTAATAACTCAGATGTTGTTAAACACTGAGTGAAAACCTCAGAGCTGCAAAAACTGTAGGAAATGACACAAACCTGGAAAGAAAGAGTATTCATTTTCACCTGAATAACATCTACCCATTTGCACAATTCTTGTTAAACAAACAGTTGAAATGTGGCCACCTTACGGTGTCTTTACGGTGGACCAATCAGTGGAATAAACACAATAAATTGGGAATTCCTCTTCCCAAAATGAGCCAACGTGTAGGTCTCACATTCTCCCGTGGTTCATCCAGGATGACAGAAAGGTGTGTTAAAGCAAGGGCGGGGTTTTCTAGAGATACAGTGGGATACTAGAGCCCATTTCTAACTGAAAAATAATTTCTGCTACACAGTTCTCAATGCAAAGCAGACAAACTCAGGAACACTACTGGAGCAGCAAGAAATTCTGAGCTAAGCTAACCCTGAGTATGCTAAATTGCCATTGCTCACTGACAATACCTACTCCAATACATGCAGCTTTCTGTCACAACGTTGCTTAAATGACAATTACAAAGGAATTTACACACTGTCAGCAACCATGGTTATTGGTTTACTGTGCCATTGTCAAAACATAGGGGGACAATATCACCTCCAAAGCATTCGATAATCTTAGATTTTGACAATGAATAGAAGTGTGAGTGGAGGATTAAGTTCAGAAACAATGGAATATTTGTTCTCTGCATTCGCCTGAAATTTAGCCCAAGGTTTGAGAGGATATACAGAAATCTAAGCCATTCTAAGACTTGGACATAGCATAGAACAATATGAATATGAAGCTATTGTGAAACCCAAATGCAAGCATGGAACACTGGTTTTGCTGGAAGGATACACAGCTTATCTTATCATAAATGTATCCTGCTATTGCTATGGACAACTTCACTCTTTTTCAGGGTGCCTGGTTTAAGTCTTTGGCTTTGTTTCTTCCTAACTGCTGCACAAACACTGACTAAAGTACTGGGACATGTTACTCAGTATGCGCGTGAATAGCTAGCTTTATCTGAAGTGCAGCAGCTGTGAAGACATTAGCATACTTGCTGTGAGTCAGAATTAGACACCTTTATTGAAGTGTTAAAACACTTTTGCAATTTTACAGCCAAGAATGTACCCCAGCTTTTTCAAAATGTTTTGGTTTAAGTTCATTATAAATAATCACAGGGTGTAGATCAACTTAGAGCATGGCATTGTAAAAACAATAACATAGACACAATAAAACAATGTTGGAAATCTTTCTTCTCTGGCAAACAGTTCATCAAAATATTATTTTACCTTAAGGTTAGGAAAGATTTGCTCCCTTGAATTTATTTTTCGTTGTATTAGTGAACTGATAGACAATTCATTTAGCGAGTACACTTGACCAGAGCAACTACAGAGAAGTAGTGAGTGCATACTTCGTTTTTCCTTTTTGTATTGATCCCACATTGCACGCTTTTTTTAACTACTGTACCAACTGAGCTAAAAAGAATCCAGCCCTGGCTATCCAAGCAAAAAATAACAGTACTGAACACAAATGCTAAGCGTGTAATAACTTGGTAATGAGTAGGTTTTACTAGGGTATTAGCTAGTAACTATCATTAGATGTTACAGTGTTGTATCATTAGATGTTAGCTCAATCCATCCCTGAAATCCCAAACAGCCACTTATGTGTACAAACAGAGATAGTTCTGTTGATGCAATGCTGTGGCAGTGCAGCGAAATTCAGCATTATCTTTTTTTATCTGGTTACATTGTTATCCCAAATAAAAAGAGTAGGATTTAGGATTGACAAAAGGGACATACTGTATCTACTGCAAGAAGGTCACTATTGGAGTAATAGCTTTTAGTGAGTGAGGTAAAATAGAGGAGGAATTACAATTAACAGGATTTAATTTGTTACCAGTAAGTGTGGCATAGTATTCCTGACCAGTTTCAGAATGTAAAGCTCATGGTAAATTGGGAAAAACGTTGATGGCAGTGTGGTGACTTAATGTATATCAAATTACAGATATTTTTCCAGTCATTGTCATGCTAAAACTATGCAGGCAACTAGATGCAACATGCATTTTGGAAGCAAGAGAATGAAGGAACCAATGTAACCAGCCTTTAATCATGACCAGTAACAAATTTATTTGTAATATTGAGTAATGATTTGCTAGTCATTGTACTAACTAGTTGGCAATTGTTTATAATAAAGCTAGGCAACTACAAGTATTGGAGTGACTCTACCTAGCACCTTGTACCTTCTGTAAGGTAGTTGAAGGAGACCTGCAGTAGCATTGCGCCTACTTGAGTAGTTAACCTCGCCCTAGTTCAGTTTCAGCTGGGAGCTGTAGCCTTCCTCAGGGACCACCTCTGCATGCTGGGTGTGATGATGTCTATGGAAATTCCCTTAGGGCTGTAATTGATGTGACTTGCTCAGTGCTTATTTTTGTAAACTCGCCATTATGCCTCTGCAATATCGGATATAATTAAATGTATGGTCATTAGTAGAACCAGAGACAAAATCATTTTTAAATCTAGGCCCAGCACCAGGGTTGAGAATCACTGGAGTAATTTTTATATTTTTTATCCTGAAACAGGGGGTGGTAGCAAAGCGGTACTCAAATGCACTAACGGTTATGGAAATATATTTTTTTAACTTATTTCTTAAAGGGCCAACATGCATTTGTTGCATCCATGTTTTGGCTATAAATCTATCAACCCCCATTGCAAATCAGGTTTATTGTCAAAATGTGCAGACTCAGCTTTTTGAAATGAACAAGTAAACAAAAGCAATTCAAATAGCTCTACACAACAAATGCTCCAAGTGTTTTCCCATAATTCAACTGCAAATGCAACTGATAGTGACTTCTCCTGTCTCAAAATGATTCAACCCCTTCATGGCAAGCATCTTTAGTACTTAGTAGAGCACCATTTGCTGTTATGACTTGCTGCAAAGGAGATGCATAGCCAGACACCAGCCTCTGACAGTGTTCCTGATAATCTTAGCCCATTCCACATGAGCAATGGCCTCCTGTTCATACTCTTGGGTTTGCGTGCTACAACTGCCTTCTTCATATCCCACTGGAGCTTTTCTATGGGGTTCAAGTCAGGTGATTGTGATGGCTACTGTAGAATCTTCCAGGATTTCTTCTGCTACCAAGCCTTGGTGGAATTTGAGGTATGCTTGGGATCATTGTCCTGTTGCAAGGTCCAATGACGCCCAAGCTTCAGCTTTCTCACAGACAGCATGATGTATTCTCCTAGGATTTCCTGATACTTAAATTAATCCATCTTACCTTCCACACCCTGTAGGTTTCCTGTGCCAGAGGATGCAAAGCATCCCCAGAGCATCACCAAGCCACCACTATGCTTGACTGTGGGGAGGGTGTTCTTTTCAGTGTTTGCTTCATTCTTCTCCCTCCAGGCATAATGCTGATCATCGTGCTGAAAAATTCCAGTTTTGTTTCATCACTCCCCAGAACAGAATCCCAAAACCTATGTGGCTTCTTTTTTTCACAAAAAAATAACACATGTCATTGCATACTTTTTAGCCAAAGATGTGTGCCCCATTAGCACAGTTGAGAATGACTGCTCTAGAATGTTGTTGTATACTTTGGACAAGCGTTATAATTTGCCATCTCACCACCATTTTACCAGAGTTGTTCTGCGTGCTTTATTTGAGAAATGCTGTGAAGAAGTGGCTGATGAGGTGACAAAGGCAGAGTACTGATCTATGGTCTAGAATATTTTATATGTTACAGCAATAGCAGGTGATTGCGGCAGCTCCGTGAGTTTACCTCACAGCAACGCAGGTATTTTTTTGTTAGTTAGCTTATCAGCTTTGTCTATTTGTGAGTCTTGTTTAGGATATTTTATTTGTGTCCTTGCAGCGTTGTTTACTGAAACATATTTCTTCAGTATTAGATTGCGCATATCTTAGTACCTCAAAGCAACAAAAATAACGACCCACCGCTATCATTGAGCAGTTAATCATGTTCTCGTTCTGTGTAGTGTAGAGCCATGTATTACTTTCGAACAATTATTCTACCGACTGGAGAGCCAGGCTTCATGGAGTTACTTCTATTCTGTAGTTTGTTTGAACTGCTGTTTGCAATTCTACAGCAGACTTAATTTAGCACAGTCTATCGTGCGCACATAAAAAACCTGCAGAAAAAATAGAAAATAAGATACGTTTAGAAGTGTTAATTTATTTAATATAATAAATATAAATTGCTTATTTGCAAATATAATTGAAAGCAGTGGCGGGCCTTGCTTTTTACACCTAGGCCTTCACTATCTTCCTGAAAATAAAACGGATTATAATAACCTCACAATGACATTCTATGGCTATAGGTTATTGTCATTCGGCATATAATGCGCACCATATTCATAGTGAAGATAAGTTTATTCCACTCGATAAAGGTTATTTAACACGAGGCTCAACACCTATGAGACTTACAATACACTAATTGACCCAACACGACTGAAACCATAAGAATGTAAAACTATTACTCACTATGACAGGATGTCGCATTACACATAATGTAGCCATCGGATAGCCAAAATCAATGTCCTAACCAATTAAACAAGAACTAACTCACAACACCCAGTCACAACACTACAAACATGCAAAAATGCCAGAAGGAATAATCAGGATTCAACAGACTTCTCCAGAGATTGCAGACAGGCTGTGGATTAAACTCACATGGTTTACCAAGCATTTTGAAAAGTGAACGCAATAGACGTTTGTGTTCAAATTTGCCCTAAGCATTGCAGACGTTTTGTGTAAGATGAAAATGTCTGTTTGAAGTGGCTTTCTCCAAAACAGGGATAATTACCTAATCATATATTATTCTGTTAAGGTATTTGATTGTTTTATATAGTCGGTACATAATTATAGCTGTACTATCACTGTAATCTATTGCACAAAATATAAATAGGCTACATTGTTATTTCTTAACGTTAGTATGTCAGAACTCAGAAATACCACTAAACAAACGATGCTAAATGGTAAAAATGGTAAATGGACTGCATTTATATAGCGCATTTTTCTGACCAACAATGGCCACCAAAGCGCTTTACATTGCCTCACACTCACCCATTCATTCACACATTCATACACCGAACTGTCACTAAACAAACAATGCTAACGTAAGGCTAGGTTGCAGAAACCATAGAAATTAAATCTATTTAATTTCTAAGGCAGAAACACTTTAGTTGGTCAAAGAACACACCCAGCATGGTAAAGTCGAAATCTGATTGGTTAAAAAAATGACAATCAACAACATGGTCCTGATGGGCTTCAATGGCAGACTAGCCTAGAAATCTAGACGCACCCTAGCGGCAGCAAATATAATTTGCAGCTAGGGTCAGTCTAGAAACTCTGCGTTGACTTTCGAGCTGGAAAAAACAAATTCTGGTCAGGCCAATCACAACGTGTATAGAGTCGGTGGGCGGGCTTAATGTAATTACGGGAAAAACAAAGAAATGGTTGCTGCTGCTGGCGAACAGCGGTCTTTCGAATCGGCTTTGGCCGTGATTCTGGTAGACTTGGAGTTAATCTTTTCTTTGAGAAAATAACAAAGAATGGCACTGAAGTCATTCTTACAAAAGGAAGATGTGTTTGGAGTTTTGCCAACCAGACACTTCGTTGCTCTGGTTGGTTGTCACACTGTAGTCGGGAGTAAAAAGGATACAGTTAATGTGCACTTATGAAGTTGAAGCATTAATAATTAATGTATTTCCTTTTCTTCTGTTGCAATAGTCTGGGTTAAGAACGGAGAAATGCTTAATAAATGCCTATAGAGGATTTATAGAATAGACGTGGTTGAATATTTCCTATCTAACTCTCTGACCTCATAATGATCATTTATCCGTGTGTAAACAGCTACGGACTGAAATACCACAGCGACCCGGGAAAACTAGAGCGTTGCCCGCGAGTCAGACAAAGG
>JACXGM010025574.1:0-15247 GCA_016801145.1 Umbra pygmaea | reverse complement strand
GGGGGGGGGGGGGGGGGGTTATTCATGCATGTGTGCACATGTTGTTGTTTTTGTGTACTCCTAAAACCAGGAAGTCCCTCCTCTCAGCCCAGTGGTGAAAGTCCTCCCAGAATTCCCTCTCTCTCTAGTGATGAGGAATACCACTGTCGGATTACCATATCATTACCATGTCATTAGCATAACATTACCAGGGCACAGCTTGTGTTGGTGTCTGTGGACATTGTTTCAGCTCATCAAGAGATTCACCTTACCCTGCCGACATCACACACACACACACACACACACACTTCCTCTCTCTCTCTCTCCCTCTCTCCCTCTCTCTCTCTTGCTCTCTCTCTCCCTCTCTCTCTCTCGTCTCCATTCCGGCTGCTCTCCAATCTTTCGACGCTTCACCCTCACTCGCCTGACAGTCTGACTGACACACACACACACAGCCCTCTCTCTAATCCTTTTTCCCTCGCCCTCTCTCTCTCTCCCTTTTTCTCATTTCCTCTCACTCGCTCACCCTTGCCCACTTCCTCCACCTCTACCCCTCCTGCTCTCCCCCTCACTGATCCCCCTCTCCCTGGCAGGAGCGAGGCAGGTCCACAGCTGAGAGCACGTCCCAGTCTGCGCGGAGCGAGAGGTGGAGAGGAGGTGGAGAGAGAGAGTGAGGAGGCTCACCGCAGCACTACGTGAGTCATCCCACACTCCTGCCAACCCACCCACAATCCAACACCGGAGACAAACATATCGGCCATGACGGAATGAGAATCTTGAAACTCAGCTTCTGAAACTGCTCGTGTTTTTAAAAAGCCAGGAAAAGCAGTGAACATTTCACGACTCTAGGACTTAGAAAATGTATTTGAAAATGAAGGTCGTCAATTCAAAATGTTACATTTGTTATGAAGAAAATATGTTTTACAGATTGTTTTGACTTTGTTTCCAAGAAAAACAATATGAATATATTATTTAGGCATGGACACCATTTTACTATTCAGGTGGCACCCTAAACTAAAGTGCCTTTAAAAATCCAACTGTAAAGGACACTAACACCTAACCTGAACCTAAGCATAACCCAGAAAACCTACCCTAAACCCAAATCCTAAACCCAAATTCTAAATCTAATCCCAATTGTTCATTTAAGGCTAAATCTAACCTCTTACCCAAAGATAGCCTCAATGACTGACAAAATGTCCCTATTCTTTCAGGAACATTGGTCCCCACCAGGATACTAAAACCTGTACACAAAGACATTGATTCTCCTGGTGATAACTCACTGTGGTGTGAATTTTGATCCAATCCTCTTATTGCAGCTCTTTTGTCTCGAAGATGAGTGTGTTGTCTCTGGACCCATCTCACCTAAAGATTCAACACACACCCCAAGTTGAAATTAAGATAAGCTAAAGAAAAATACAAAAGAGACACATATCCATTTTAATGTAAAAATAACTCATGAACTAATTTTTTCACCATTTAATCATGGCATATTGATTTTCAAGGTCATAAGTATTTCCTTAAAAGATATGGCTTGGTTCAACTTCAGAGAGATTTTGTTTGTTTTTTAAATACCAAATCCTGCTCACTCTCAAATAAATAAGCAGTGCTACAAGGTCAACTGTAGAATATGTTTTTTGCATTTATATTGTTTATATTCTTGGTCATTTGCTTGGTAAACCTTTCATGATTTGGTATATTGCTTCATTTAACTTCTGTGTCCATATGTTATAAAAATTTCTTTATCCGGTCTGCCATTAACCATGCAAAAAGGAAATTCAGAACCTAAGATGAACAACTTCTGATATTTTTCATTGGTTGTGTGTCATCTCCATGTTTAAGCATTGCCTTTGCACAATCGTGATTCGACCAAATAATCAGTCCCGATAACAAAACATAACAGGAACAATCACATAATCTGTTCGAGGTGTATTTGAGTTTATAAAACACAGAGACTCTACGGGAGATTGCATGACTTGAAATACAGGAAATGTAAAAATAATAGTTTGAGATCAATATTTAAAATATTAAGTTGAAATAAACACTGTAGTATACACTGTAAAAAATGTCTGTAGATTTCACAGTGAAAAACTGTCAAATCATCACGATAAAACACTGTACACTCAAAAAAGGTTGAACACAGTTTCTGTAACAGTGAAACACAGTAATTTAGTTTATCATCTCTTTTCTGTTAAAAATATATTACTACAATGTTAAATATACTCTTGCACTGTGTTTATAACGGAAATATGCCGTAAAATATACGTAACAGCCGATTTCCCAGAATGCTTTGCTGCACGTTTTGTTTTTCAGAAAAGTGTGTGTTAATATATTTTGTACTTCAAGCATTTATGCATTGAACACTTTATGTTTGATTATTAAATTATAATAACAATCTTTACTTTTCAAATCTAATAAAGTCATTATCTTTATTCCAACCATTACTGAGAAGTGTATTCCCATCAATGTAGTTTAGCTAGTCATAGTTCAGTAGTGGTTGATTCACTATTGCAGTTCTTATAAATGCTGGTTGTGGGTGATAAAATATTACAACTTTTGGATATACAGATTCTGATTAGTACTAAATATATGTGGATCATTATTCTTTAAATTTGATTATTGTCACATTAAATTCTATTTTATTTTACAGACTGTTGAATGACATGTTTAAACTGTTAAAGTTACTCAACAAACTTGTTCACTTCAGTGAAACAATGATGTTAATATTACTGAAATCCAATGTAAAATATACATGTTTTAAATGTTAAATTTACATGTAATTCTGTAAGTATGTTTACGGTTTGATGTGTTTTTTACAGTATTTTTCTGGTAACCACAGCTGCCAGTTTTTTTCCTTAAAAACAACAGGATTTTTTTTACAGTGTATTAATGCAGTAATTTCAGATCTTTAACATATATCTTTTTTTAAATGTTGCAATGTAACAGATCCTCTAATCAAAACAAGATTATATTTATGTTTAATAAAACAAATACTAAATCGTTTACATTGTAGGTTAGAAAATGTGAGTGAGGGCTGTGGAAATTTTTGGGACACTTTAAGGAATCAAAGTATTTTGTGAGGAAAACAATGCAACAGGATTTGGTAGATATCAAGATATCTGTTGTGTTCTGGACTACATAAAAAGGATTACATTTTATTGACTACTGTTCATTTTTATTTAATAATGTTTAAGTAAAATAGTTATGAAAGTACCTTAAAGGATGCCTCCAGACCCCTAAACAGCACAACATTTTGCCAGTCATGTTTCCGACACGACAGTCACAAAAAACTTACAATAAAAAATACAAAATGTTAGTTTTAATCGAGACAATTGGAATATAAAATGGGACAAATAAATATCATGAAGTCAAACAAACACGGCTAGATGTATTTTCAAAACTGTTGCAGTGACGTAACTGAAGGTTATTGGGCAACTTACGGTGGCCAAGTTGGGAATTACTGAATTACTGTCACAACAATTTTGAGCTGTTTAGGGGTCTGGAGTAAACTTTAAATAAAAAACAAATTGACAATCAAACTGACATTATACAACAATATGGTTTATAATTTCTGTTTTTATAGCCCTTTTGTAAATGTTTTCTAATTGTGTCACAGGACAGGGAATGCTTCTCAGCTTCAAGCCTTAGATTCTAACTAGATAACAGCTAGCTTTTTATTATAGCTAACAGTATATAACATATGGTTGAAAATACAAATTTTTATGACCTATTATGTAAAACTCCTGAGTGTAAAAACGCTTTGCATTGGTAGAGCCTGCAGCATAGCAAGTTTCCCACCATAATGATGGTAATTTCCCATTCAAAACAAAACCCATGCTTCTTAGATGTAACAAGATAGATTTCAAAGTCCATATCAACTTATTCCATTGCCAAGAAGTGATGTTTAAATTTATTTGAGTCCAATCTTTTTGGACTTGTAATGGACAAGAATAAACTACCGAAAAATCACTGAATGTGCATATGCTAACAATAAACTATTTGCTAAGTACTACATTTAAACTAATGTCTTTCCCAAATTGAGCTAATTGGGCCCAATTTGGGGATTTTCACTTAGGGGTGTACTCACTTTTGTTGCCAACAGTTTAGATCTTACTGGCTGTGTGTTGAGTTTTTTTGAGGGAACAGCAAATGTACACTGTTATGCAAGCTGTGCACTCACTACTTTACATTGTAGCAAAGTGTCATTTCTTCAGTGGTCACATGAAACGTTATAATCATATATTTAAAAAAGTATGAAGGGTGTACTCACTTTTGTGAGATACTGTATATACATGTGAAAAGAGATATGAACATGTACTAATGAGAGAATAATTACCAGCTGTGGATAATTGAGAAAGAGACACGATTATCTATTGGATGATGATGATGATGTAATGGTAATAGTCCAGGAGAAACAGAAACATGAAATGGACTTGAATTTGTGGATTGGGCTCTCCCGTTAGGAACAAGATGCCACGGTTCTTTTTCTGTCACGTTTCTTTCATGTTCAGTTTTTCTCGTTCTCTGACTTTTACTTTGTAGTCTATAACCCAGGTTAAGGTTAAACACAACAGCCATGAAAAAAATTAACTCCAACCCACCTGCACTACTCATAGCACTCAAAACATGTACTCTGTCTCTGTCTCTGTCTCTGTCTCTGTCTCTGTCTCTCTGTCTGTCTCTCTCTCTGTCTCTCTCTGTCTCTCTCTCTCTGTCTCTCTCTCTCTCTCTCTCTCTCTCTCTCTCTCTCACACACACACACACACACACAAGTCTGGATCTCATTCATAGGCCGCAGCACTTTGCTTTGATCTGATAAGTAGCTGGCCCTCATGAAGGTGGGCCAGGTAAATCATAGAATAGACACTCACCACTTATAGATCTGTGCTTGGCTCCCGTTGTACTCTCCCACACTGTGTCTCAAATTCACTTAAAGTGCCGGGGAGGAGGCTAACAATAAATAACGTTCAATAGGACATTGTCATCTTTCATGTCCTAAAAGCTCCTTTGCTTTATTTCTCTTTCAAATGTTCAATTAGGCTCAATTAACATGTGCTTGCCAGCTTTCGTGGGTGTGTGTGCATGTGGGCATAGGCACTAGTGTGTTTGGGAGAAAGAGCGTTATTGTGTGTTCTATATAAACTAAACTAGGCTTACACACTCATGAGTGTGTTTATTGGAGCGTGGACCTCTCAAGTGCTCCTGAATTCTAATGTTCATTCAGAACACTCGTACAAAACAAATTAAAGATGTCTCTACATAGCAGGAAAGTTTTTAAAGGATGAGTCACAGCAAACAATGTTTGAAAATGGTTGAAATGCAAAAGTATGTTAACTATTAACGACAAACTCTGAAAGGCATATTATTATTTTTGTCAGAGAAGCTACATTTTTCCAGTGTGTCCTTCTGAGTTTTCAACAGGAACAACAACCAGGCTTTTATAAAGGAATAACATTAGCAAATACAATGGACAGGAAATTTCACTAATTCACTATGTCCATTTATAAATTACTGTTGCAGCATAGATACCTTTTGGATGAAGTGTGTTAATTATTTGTAGATGGGCCTGATCTGAATTAAATGGGAAACTTGGCACATTCAGCTAGGTAGACACATACCAAGGTCGAGAACATGGGGCATTCAGCCCATTCACAGGTCTGCATTAATATCTATGCCAGAGTTTAGTAGGTATTTAGTACCTACTTGGGCGTCAGATGGCTCAGTGTTAAGGGAGTCGGATGGTTGCTGATTTGATTTCCATGTGGGCCAAATGTTGTTGTGTCCTTGAGCAAAGCACTTTAACCAAAATTGCTCCAAGGGATGACCCTATACTTATCGTAAGTCACTCTGGATATGAGCATCTGCTATCACTAAAATGTAGTAATTATGAGTAGGTTTGCCTGTCAGAAGATGAATGCACTGCTAACTGACTGAAAGGTAATTTTTTTAAATATTTTAGCTTTGGCCAAAAAAACAGCTTCTAATTTTATGAGTCACTCCCAGTAGAGCAGCGGCCAGGCATTTCCAACATTAAGACCAGGTGGTTGTTGGACAGTACTGCCTGTTTTTGTCGCACGCTAGCATCTCCTTGTGGTAGGTTTGATATGTACACTCAGTCACCCCACAACAACATTACGACATTTGATGCTTGGGTGCACAAGACAGGTGGGGGTCGTTGTTGCAGTACATATTTAGTTGAAAGACTAAGCTGATTAAACATGACTTGCCTATTGGCTAGTGAAAGCCAAGTTTGATAAAGTGTTCCACCTGAGCTGTCACAGATTTGATGCATTCAGCACTGGCTTCAACCCATCATCAGGAACGTTCTTCAAGTAAATTGTCTTCCCTTTTTTGTCTACAATCCAGCTTTGACATCCCAATGTGTAAAAGACCCTTCAATAAAAAGAACTTGTAGTATTTACAGTGCTTCACCTTTTACACATTTTGTTGTTACACCTCAACATTTTGTTACACCTGTCCCTCAAAATTCTACAAAAAATACCCCATAATGACAATGTGAAAGAAGGGTGTTTGAAATCTTAGCAAATTTATAAAAAATATAAAACGAAAAAGCACATGTCCATAAGTATTTACAGCCTATGCTCAATACTTTGTTGAAGCACCTTTGGCAGCAATTACAGCCTCAAGTCTTTCTGAGTATGATGCTACAAGCTTGGCACACCTTTTAGGCAATTTCTCCCATTCTTCTTTGCAGGACCTCTCAAGCTCCATCAGGTTGGATGAAGAGTGTCGGTGCACAGGCAGTTTCAGATCTTTCCAAATACGTTCAATTGGTTTCAAGTCTGGCCTATGGCTGGGCCACTCAAGGACATTCACAGAGTTGTCCTGAAGCCACTCCTTTGTTATCTCGGCTGTGAAAAACATGCCCACAGCATTATGCTGCCACCAACATGCGTCACTGTAGGGATGGTATTGGCCAGGTGATGAGCGGTGCCTGGTTTCCTCCAGATATGACGCTTGCCATTCAGGCCATAGAGTTCAATCTTTGTTTCATCAGACCAGATACATTTTTTTTCATGGTCTGGGAGTCCTTCAGGTGCCTTTTGGCAAACACCAGATGGGCTCTTGTGTGCCTTTTAATTAGGAGTGGCTTCTGTCTGGCCACACTACCATACAGGCCTGATTGGTGGAGCTGAGATGGTTGTTGTTCTGGAAGGTTCTCCTCTCTCCACAGAGAAATACTGGAGCTCTGTCAGAGTGGCCATCGGGTTCCTGGTCACCTCCCTGACTAAGGCCTTTTTCCCCCGATTGCTCAGTTTGGCCAGGCCTGCTGGTTCCAAACTATGTCCATTTATGGATGATTGAGGCCACTGTACTCATTGGCTTTCAATGTTGCAGATATTTTTCTGTACCCTTCCCCAGATCTGTGCCTCAATACAATCCTGTCTCGGAGGTCTACAGACAATTCCTTGGACTTCATGGCTTGGTTTGTGCTCTGACATGCACCTGAGCTCAATTTTGAGTGTCATGGCAAAGGCTTATGGAGCCAGAAAGGTGACAAAAGTATCTGAATTTAAATATGCTAAAACTGAATTATTTTGCTGTTGAAAATGTAATATCTGAATTATTTGTACGTCATACGTCATATTTAATAAAACTGAAATTCAGATTGCACATATTCACATTGCAGAAATTCAGATTTTGCACAAAATAGGCCAAAGGAGAAACGGCTGGCTTTCCTGGGGAAAAGTGGACGATTTCAGAAGAACTCTATTTGGTTTAACCAACTACTTAAACTTGCAACATGTCATAAAGTAACATGGGTTTATATGGGATGTCGCTTGAGATTTGGAAACAGACTCGGTATTCAGAGGCATAAATGTGTGCGTTTGTGAACTGCAGGTGCAACAATTGCTTCATGGTCCAATCAGAACAGAGGCTGAACATGATCTGATTCTGAGCGCGTAATGTGAGTCATTTTGTCTCCAGCACAACAACTTGGGCAATCCTCACGGGAGAGCAAAAGAGCGTTATGAACTAAGCGCTGCATAAATTGCAACCCTAAAAAAAAAACAGATTTGGAAAAATTTCATGGCACACTTGGGGTGTCCTCACGGCACACAAGTGCACACGTGTTGAAAGCCTCTGGTGTATGGGACGTTTATGAAAATACAGGACAAATCGTATACCGTATTGATTCATAACGGAACGCAGGATTTAAGTGTCAAATACGGGACGATTCCGTATTTTACAGGATGGGTGGCAACCCTATAAATAGTTATTTACACTGTTGTTAAATACTCTGTCTGCGGTATGGTTAGTCAGAATAGTTTGGACTAAGCTAATGTTATAAACAGCTTACAGAAAATGTATGTTTTATCATAAGCCAATGTTAGCTAGCTACATCCTAACCGTGGACTGTTACTTCTCCTCTGTCATATTAAATAGTTTTCTAAAGATTAGTGCCATGGAAAGTCAAAACTTCAATTTTGATATTGTCATATTTGGAACATTAAAGACCCATCATTATCGTCTGGACAAATGTCTTTAATCAGTTTTGTTGTTTTTTGGAGAAAATATTTTTTGTCATTACCGTAACTTTCAAAAGCCCTAGAGAATCTAAGGCAGAATCCCGTAACAGCAGTTAAGTTTTTTGTCTTTGTTTCACTGCACCCCGGAATGCTCAAATTGAGTTAATGTACCCTGCCTTTGTTTTGCTGTGCGTTAAAGTGAAGTTACTGTTTTCCGTGCTGGAGTTACGAAGTTATGCCTATATATTAATTTTGGTCATTAAAGCATTTCTGATACACACACAAACAGTTGCTTGAAAATAGTAATTGTCATTTGTAGTGCTGAATAGTTGTATAACAATATTTAAATTCAGTAATGGTTAGAAAGAGGGTTTTTCTTGTGTCTGACAAAGCGATAACTTGATGAGGTCACAGAGATGCATTTTAAAAGTGCCAAAATATGAATGTGGTCTCTTTTCTTGTTGTTCAGATGAAAGATGTAACTTTGACAGGTAAATAATATAGCTGTTGTATAAGCCTGACAGAGCAATTTTGTGTTTGCAGGAAAATGCTGAGGTTTTACCTCATCAGTGTAATCGCACTCCCTAGGAATGTGACCAGCTCTTGCATATGCGTGCTGGTTTGGGTGGCAGGACAACATCCATAGAGGAAAACGCAACATACGAAGAAGTGAGTAAGTTGGGTGTCCCTTGATAAATATTTCAGTGCCAACTTCAGAGTTTTAGCTATTTATCTCCAACTCTTTAGAATGTATTTTTTTGTCTGTTCACTGACAACATATTCTTATAATTTCCTGTATTATTGTTTTTAGATATGTGCCAAGTAACAGGAGGCTGGCGTCTGTATTAATCATCAGGTACTCCTTAGAAAAGCAGTAATAGTGCAGTTCTAAAATTGGACTGTTGTACTGGTCTTGAAAGTATGAAAAATCAAAAGAAAAATCTTAAACTACTGAAAACATGGCAAAACATTTTTTTCAGGTGGATGGGGATCCCGAAAGCTGAACCTTCTGGTACCTGACGAAGCTGGCTACAATGGCAGACATTTAAAAACTGCAAGTCAGGGTGGTAAAGTAGTCCTGTATATAGCTCCTCTTCAGACAGAAATTGACACCACTCTTTTGCCACTGTCCTCAGCATGCTTTGAAAACATGCCAAAAGAGAAATGTCAGAAATGTGGTGTCTTTTACCCACTGGTCATCCTCATAGCCCACATAAAATCATGTGAGACCATTGATGTAGAAGATGACGAGGATGTACAAGTAAGCAACATCTTATTTGAAAATCAGCATTTGTTTCAATTTAAACTAATTGTGTAGTAATTCAGCCAAATGATAATTTTCTTTCGGCATACTGTATCATTACGGTAGTTACAGAAATTATAATGTTATTTTTCATGTGACAAGTATTGCAATACCAGTTGTTATATTTCTTAAAGACAATTGTTGAAGGTTTGTTTTGTTGCTTGACATTTTTTTGTATACTGCACTTGACTTTCAGCACACCACCCCTGAGTGTGTCCCTGGAAGAACCTTCCATTTAATTATAATGATATTGCAAAGCTGCCGTTGTGAAATAGTAATGAAGTAGGACATCCAGGACATATATATATATCAGCCGCGGTCGGTGGATCTTAATTGGGGAGGACGGGCTCGTATTACGCTCAGAACCGGAGTGAATGGAATGTGTGCAAAACAAAAAAACAATTGGTTTTGTTCGTTGGCACCATTCCATTCACTCCGGTCCCGAGCGTAATACGAGCCCGTCCTCCCCAATTAAGATCCACCGACCGCGCCTGATATATATATACGAAGGCAAGTTGCATGATACGCCAGTATAGAGTGCACAATGGAATACTTTATATATATAACTCACGTGCTCTTAACAGTGGCACGGATGCTGCTAGTGCTAGCTATACAAGTACCTTCATAAGGACTACTTTTACACATAACTCACGTGCTCCTAACAACGGCACGGATACTGCTAGCCAAACAAGTACCTTCGTACGCATATACTCATTATACTGGGACTCACTTTTCACAACGGCAATCCCTCGGTGTTGTTCCTGGATAGCCTTCTCACCTGATGACATACAATAATGAGCCACGCCACTCCCCATTCTGCCGAGCACTAAATAGGGCTGAAAAGAGACCGGCTGGAAGCGATTACTAATTAGACCGGTCTCTCAATCAACATATAATACGCCAACTCAAATCCACAATGCAAATGCACTGGACAAAAACAACATAAAATACATATTCAATATAAAGGAGTCCATACTCTTAGTCCATGGCAACGCCAGCCCTCACTGGGCTGGACGTTACAGTAGCCCCCTCCAAAAGGCTGCAAGCCTGAGGCGACCAAAACCAAAAGGGAAGGGCGGGAGGGCCAAAACCTTCCCCAAACAGTCAAAAAAAAACACCCAGCACACTTACATAGGCGGAGGTTCCACTGGCGGTCGTTGTCGGCCATGCAGTGTTCCAGGGGGCGAGGGCCCAGGGACAGGCCGGGCAGTGAGCCCAGGGGACAACGAAGCAGGGGGCCCAGTATCCAGTGCAGCAGGGAGCCCTGCTAACTCCAGCACTGTGGTGGGTCCGAAGTGCTCTGTGGCAGAGGGAAACCCAGAAAACAGCAGCGCTGAGGGGGGCCCTCTATACTCCACTGCTGCACCGTCCTCGAACCCCGGCGGAGGAGGCAGAAAAAGGCCCTCCAGGTCCATGGCCGTGAGGGGCTCTGTTAGTGGCTGAGGAGGGGCCCGTTCTGGAGCCGGCTGAGGAGGGACCTGGATGTGAGCCAGCTGTGCTGGGGCCCGTCGTGGAGCCGGCTGAGGAGGGGCCCGTCTGTCTGCAGCCAGGGCGTGATGGAGGGGATGCAGTAGCAACCAGACGTCGGCCAAGGGGTCTGTGGCAGGTGGAATGTCCGTATATAGCCACCCTGGTTTCCCGGTGGGTTTCCACGGTGCCATACTGCCCCCTAGTGGAGCTACTGCCGCCTGCCCTGGCTGCCAGACCGATGTTTCCTTGGCCTGCCTACAAGGCCTATAGCCCCCCAAAAAATACTTGGGGAGACCCCAGTCCTTCTCCCTCGACTCCTCTTCATCCTCCTCCCTGAGGAAAACTGTTGCAAATCTGAATCCCACATATGGGTTACGTGCAGTCTTCCGACTTGATGCATTCTCTCTATGCGGGGGAAAAAGTGCACAGCCAGTGCCTCTCCGAACTGGATACCTCCCCACGTGAGGGTGTAGCACTCCTCCGGGTTTTCTGCCATTAATCCCGGTCTCTCGTAGTAGTGGTGGTACATTCTGTGTGGTGGATTGTTGAGAAAGGGAGATGCAGGCAGACAGATACTTCTTACAATGTTTTATTATTCAGCCATCCAAGACATGGTATGCCAGTATAGAGTGCACAATGGTATACTTATATATAACTCACGTGCTCTTAACAGTGGCATGGATGCTGCTACTGCTAGCTAAACAGGTACCTTCATAAGGACTACTTTTACACATAACTCACATGCTCCTAACAACGGCATGGATACTGCTAGCCAAACTATTACCTTCGTACGTATATACTCATTATACTGGGACTCACTTTTCACAACGCAATCCCTCTGTGTTGTTCCTGGACAGCCTTCTCACCTGATGACATACAATAACGAACCGCGCCACTCCACGTTCTGACGAGCATTATATAGGGCTGAAAGGAAACTGGCTGGAAGCAATTTATAATTAGACCGGTCTCTCAGTCATCCCGATCAGGAAACAGCAGAACAGGGAGTGGCGCATACCTAACCACTATACACATATAACAGACCAACTCAGCATGGCTACAACATGCACAGCTAACTCACCAGTGTTAAATCAACTCTGAGACTGTTAAAGTAACACTCTCAGTGTTCTATATAAACACTGAGAGTGTTTCTTTAACACTATCAGAGTTGATTTAGCACTGATGATTTTGCTGTGTGGATAAATGAAATCCAACATCCTGGGTCATTAAATTTTATGTTTTTAAAATATTTATCCCCAGAAATCTAAGAACCTATGTATTTCTTGTTGTTTTTAATGTGTAAAAGCATGTTATCTATAATGAATAAGGTTTTTTATTGCGTATTGTCAAGCCGCCAGGGGTCCTGGACCAGTGTGCAAAGTTTGGAGGCCATGCAAACAAGTCAACATGAAAATGCTGCATCCATTTCTTACTATATTTCTATATGATTTTTAAAATCCCATTCATTTTTCACTTTTTATAAGTGTTGGTGTCGTGCAGTCAAAAAGAATGAGTGGTCACTCATCCCTGTGGGTCGGTCATGTTTTTTAGACAGTCGCCTTTTTTACTAAACACATTACAGACAGGAAGTAGGTAGTGAAAATTACAAATTAACAACTCTGCAATGATGTTGGACATCGTTATGACCTGGATGTGCATCCCACAAATCTCCATCAACTGCAAGATGCTATCCAATCAATATGGGCCAACATTTCTAAAGAATGCTTTCACAGCACCTTGTTGAATCAATGCCACGTAGAATTAAGGCAGTTCTGAAGGCGAAAGAGGGTCAAACACAGTATTAGTATGGTGTTCCTAATAATCCTTTAGGTGAGTGTACATCAACCACAAGGGAACCCATTCAATCAACTTACAAGTAATTTGCAATGTTAATAGTAAAAGTACCCATGTCTTTGCGAATCACCCTGGTCACGACTCTTTATACTGGCAAACTCTGCCATTCCTGCAGTCTTTGAGGGGAAACCCACCTTGGATGGGTGGCTGTGAAGGGGACAACAGCTATCCGTTAAAGACATGGTTGATGACACCATTTATGATACCAGCAACCATGTGTGAAATGCTGTTTAATCGAGAACACACACAATCACGCAGTGTAGCCTAATTGAACGAACATTCGGCACACTGAAAATGCGCTTCAGGTGTTTGGATAGAACAGAAGGCACTTTACAACACTCAAAAACTTGTAGCATTCTTTCTCGCTTGTGTTTTACACAACATTTCCATGAATCATGGATGTGTTGATGACATAAATTAAGAAGTATTAATGGAATTAAGGAGACATGATGTTGAAATGCATGTGCCATTGCCACTTAACACAAATGCACCAGCAGAAGAACAGGACAAGAAAGCTTTTTTGACAGAAGAGTGAGGTAAGCAAAGTAATCTCGGTCTAATGTTAGACTACATTTGAAAAATATCACCATGCATTCAAAACCTCATGATTCAGTGAGAGTGGGCCCAAAACATCGGAAAGTATGTCTTTGTGACATTTCTTTATTTACATTTAGTAAAAAATAAAAAGCAATAGCAATTTGACGTTATAATAGCAATCCGTTATGAAACAAGTGTACCTGCTCTTAAAGGGAATGTGAGATGACGGCAGTTTTGGGGAATGTTACTTTAAAAAGTAACTAGTTACTTTACTTAGTTACTTCTCCAAAATTCAACTAAATTACCTTCTGTGTTACTTTTTATTGAAAGTAACTATGTTATGTTACTGCGTTACTATTTATTGTAAGTAACTATTTAAAATACTTTAAGAAAATTTAAAAAATGCTTTTTACATATGCTTTTTGGTGTGTCTAGGTTTTTTATCATACATTACTCATCGGACAAAAAAGTATCAATTTATTAACCTTCCCAAATATTTAAACGATTTTGAATCAATTTTAATGGTAAGTTGATTAAGAAAGAATTATTGTTTACAGAAGCAATATTGGAGCAATTAGGGTTAACTGTCTTGCTCAAAAACAGAATGATAAAGGCTTCACCTTGGTAGTGTGTGTGTATGTGTGTGTGTTGGGGGGGGTTGAACCATTCTTCTGGGGGCTTCTTCAAAAATGAATCATGAGTCCTAAACAATTAGGCCACCATGCCGCCCCTACATAATGATTGCCTGATCATGTCGAGTGCAGACTTGTGGTAACTAATTTCTCTGGGCGTGATCCAATAAACCAATATGATCAGTCTATTTCTGATGAATGTGTGAGTGTTTGTATGTAAAACCAATTTCATCTCAATGTCTGAGTATATAAATTTTTTTAACTGAGTAAAGAAATACAGATAAAAAATCATTTTGAGTTTCATACAATATGCAATGGAATTTGAATCGTAGTAATGCTTCTGAAATTAATGGAGTCACATGGTGAATACCTTGAGCAGTCCTGAACCAGAAATATTGAAGCAGATGTGGGCAATTATTTTTGCTTGAGGGCCACATTGAGCTTTTGAAATCAAGTGAAGGGCCGCAGTTTATAGCGATGTATGAAAAATAGGAAATGTTATTTCATTAAATTAACCCCCCCCTACACAGTTACGTGCGTTTCCTACCGAAAATAAATGTTTTGTTACACCATTTCCTTGTTTGTGTAATGAACACTCCAACAGATTGAAAAAGAACACTGTTTATATTAAACAGGATAAATGTTGTATTATGGCAACGGCACAGAATCTTGCTCCAGGGCAGAACACTCAATCAAACGATACAGGGGTCAGGCCAGAACAACTATACAAGAATACAGGCTATGGCACAGAAGGAAAATCCAAGGCAGAATAAATCTATACAAGGCAAAGGTCAAACCGGAATAACAAGAAAACATTGGAATGCTCAAAATGGAGAAAATAATACTCACAATACCTCGCAATCAGGTAATGGAGAGTGTGTGGCTTATATACCGAATAGAGTGAGCAGGTGTGTTGAATTTGGATAATTGAGTCCGGGTATGGGAATTGTAGTTCAGAGGAGGCATGAATAGGGAAGCTGTAGTCC
>JACXGM010025572.1:0-15247 GCA_016801145.1 Umbra pygmaea | reverse complement strand
TTAGACTCTACAGTACGTCTTTATGACAGAGCATTAGGGAGAAATGGAGACTGAGTTTTAAGACATACAGTAAGCTTTTTGGGCCATAAAACAAGTGAGACATAAAAACGACCCATGCTATGATGACAATCTGATGAAATCTCATTCAAGTCAGTGTAACACAATGATGTCATGTACTGTACATTCAAACGCCAGAAAGCATCAACTGTGCATTGCCATTGGACAAGTGAAAACTCTTGACATATTAGGTATTAAAGATTTGTGATGTTGAAAAACATTGAATTCACACTGTACAACACTAAAAAACAGATTTATTCTTCAGAATTGATGCATTCTCGTTAAACCTATGTGCAACCTCAGCAGGACAGGATCAGACCCTTTGGCAATAGGGTAATCAAAACCTCAGACGGGTGTTGCTTTTTCCTATGTCTTTGGGATTCTCTTTGTGTCCCAGTTATTAAAGTCCAGAAGAAAACCACATTAAGCAACAGTTCCTGAAAGGATAGATGATTATGTTGCAAAATGACAACCGTTGGGGATTAAAGAAAGTGTAATTCTGCAGACGAGAAATGAAAATCATCACAAAGCTGTCTATTACAAAAGCCTCAAATCTTGCCTCTACTAAGTCTCTGTGATTTGTGTGACAATAGGTGAGTGAACAGGATACCAGATGGAGTGGATATTACAGACAGTTTACTGCTCCCAAGTAAGTCTGGGTACATCCGGTGTGCACATGTCTCCCTTGAAGGAGAGCCACAGACTTAGAATCCAGCCCAGACCCAAAACAATGGACAAAAGCCCAATGGAGACATTTGTGGAGCAGCAATGTTGGGATGGATGAAGAGGGTGGAGGAGGTGCTTTAGCCAAACCCAGTAAATCATTAGAGTAATGCACAGCAGGCCTTCAGGCTGAGCATCACACACTGCAATGAGTCCCAGAGGCTGTCTGGATAACTAACACAGGCCCGCTGAGGAACTATACACATAACGCTGTTCACATGTGGGCACGCACACAAACATACACTTAATAAAAAACACACACACAACACGTATCCACATACATAGACACATTATAAACGAAAGTGCATGCGCTACACAAATGTGTTCACGCAGATGTAGTCCTCCTGAATTCTAAAGAATGACTTGTACTGTAGGAGAGAAAGAGTGAGAGAGTGAGTGAGAAAGATGGGTAATAGAACAGAAGGCCTATGATGTATTGCTCCCAGATCATTTTGGCAAATAGGAATGTATTCTTAACATTGATACCAGGTAAAATGCAGTGGTAAAGGATATAAAGAGCTACTGATTCTCACGGCAATATGCGAGTAACCATATGTAATGGAAATTTCACCTCGTTACGTGGACTTAAGGATATGGCCATTCAAATGTGAACTTTCATACATTGAATGGCCGTTCTACCGGAACATTTCCAAGAATAGACAAATCAGTTATAATTTAAAGTATTTAGGTTAAAGTTAGGGTAAGGTGAGGTTAAGGTTAGGGTTAAGTTAAGGTAAACAGACTTTTTCTTTGTTTCGTGAACGTACGAGGTTTACGTTTCCACGTGTCATTATTGGAACAGCCTGGAAAGAGCAGCAAGCAGACCAGGGAACTGCAGTCAACATCTGTACAACACATTTTTCTCTTTTACTCTCTTTTTCTTTTCACCAGTGAAAAGCCGAGCAGGATGCAGGGACCAGAAAAGAGGGACAGGTACCAGGCTGGATGGCTTCATGTGACTTACGACGAGACAGATCTGCGTCACTGGACAGTGGGCTTTTGGCGATGCAGTGTTCACACATAAATTAGCTTTTGAATATCCCACCTTTATTGGGTAATCTGTAATGTTTTTTTTCTAGAGGATGACCACATTGTTTGGATTGCAAAATCCAAATGTTGTTCTGGAAGGACCCATACAGAAATCAAATAATTGACCATATATGGCCATAAATGAAAAACTGTAACATATATTTTAAAATATAAAACAATTTATTTTAATTACACAATGCATTTTAATTAGAAAATCTGGAGATATGTCAGATACATAAAAACTGCATTACATTACTGTATATTTTGACATATATGTCCATATATGTGATGATGTTTCCACCATATGCCGACATCAGACTTATAAATGTATATTCATATATGGCCATAAATTTAATTTCCCTTTGGGATACATTTAAAAATGATTTGACAAAATATTTAATTGACCTACATGTCATACCGTACTTATCATCACTGTATATAAAATCAATATCTCACACATAAGCTTTCATTCTTGTTTAAATTTATAGACTATAGGTGAATTGTTAACTGACATAAAGCAAGAAATATTAATATTATAAGCAGTATTTCTATAGTATTTATTTACATAATATCATAGGTACATTGACAGATATTATATATTACTTATACACTCTGTAAACCATAGGTAAACGCAGATATGGATGTCAGATGTGGAAATGTATGTCACATACATAAAAACAACCAATATTTGTATATTTTGACATGTAAATATGTTATGATGTTCCCACCATCTATGCCGATATAAGACATAAGTTAATATACATATACCGGTATTGCCATATATTAGATTTCTGTATGGGGAGGGGGAGTTTTGCTGAAAAAAACGCATTTGCATCATCAACATGAGGTAGTCTTCTCAGGCGCATAGGGCTGAGCCCATCCTGTCAGCCACTCCATTGTTTAGTCGATATGTGCTTAGTGGCTATGATTTTGTTTAGTCGTGTTTTCCAAAATTATATTGAATAAGGCCTAACCTGAAGAAATTCCCTTTCATTTATCATTGTTCCTATTTTTTTAATTATAATTATTATTTCATACTGCTCATGTGAGCACAATTGTGGCAGTTATTAGATTCACACTATAACCTGTCTCAAACTTTAAATCTACAGTTGGTGCTAGAAAGAAATGCCTAAGAAATCCGTAGTATGGAAGTATTTCATCGAAGTACCAGGTGATGCAAAACACATGGAAAGTGCAAACTCGGCCAAAAACGGTTCTCATACCACAGTGTGAGGTTAAATATGATGTAACTACTCTACCACTTGAAAACGCTAACGCGCGCGGCTTTGAATGATCTGGTTGTTAACATCTGCATGAAACAAATGGTTGGCTGTCTGATTTGTCCTGATTTGCATGTTAAACAATATTTTTTATTTGTAGTACATGGATACTAATAATCACAGTACATACATTTAACCAGGCAGTGGTAATTATATTGGCATTCAGCAACAACAAGTTGGACATGAAGTTTAATATTAGGAGTAATTCTATAGCGGCTGAATCTGGAAAGGACAGCAACAACTGTACATTGAGTTAGATCCAAAATGTTTACATTTATGTTTCTCTTGTCAATCCCCCTTTTTACTTATGTATTTCTTTCTGATTATTTCTTGCAACAGTGCTGTAAAGCATCAAACAAAAGAGTTTAATTAAAAACATTGAGTGTGACAGTTATGAAAAGAAAAACGTCTAGTCGATTGTCAGAAAGATCAGTCGAGTCTTGGTCAACCAATGAAATTCTTAGTCGGGGACAGCCCTACAGACACTAAAATCTGGTATTAGTCAGACTAGTAATGTACAAGAGGAAGCCTCCAGGAAACACACATGTATGCCCAGAAACACACAAAACCACAGACACACACACAGGCCAAAGCAGATGAAAACACATAAAAATTCCCCCGCTTCAGACATCACCATGAATTTAAACCCACAAAAAACATAACCCAAACAAACGACAGGAGGTCGTACACAAATGAGCTCATCAGTTCACACACAAATAAAAAGCATAACCATTGAGAATTTACACAGAAGTTGATATACAAATTACAAGTGTCTAACAACTGGTAAACAGAACAACTTACAGACATTTAAGTGGAGGGAGGTAGCAGAGAGGAAATAGACAGAAAGTAAGGAAAACTAAACGCTAAACAGAGGCAGTAGTAATCGAGCGGACTGACAGCCAGTAAGGAGAGGAAAGGTTATGTTGAGGCCAGCCCAGGACAGGTTGTCTTATGAGGCTTGGCCAACCACTCCCCACACATCCACCATTTAAAAAAGAAGATGTGCACAAGTGTGCGTACACCCACACTACATACACACTGTGGTGTTCCCAGGGCAGGTCGACATGTGGGGTGACAGCCGCAAAAGCAGAAGGGGCCCAGGGTGCTTGACAGGCTGCGGTTGATTTAGATTTCTTGAATGCTAGCCAAAATTCCTGAGAGGAGCCCAGTAACAGCAATCTAAAAAGCTCTTGTGAGACTTCACAGAAAAAGACGTATCATACAGTTGTGTGTGGAGTGTGAGAGGTTCTGAGTCTTCACAGAAAAAGACGTATCATACAGTTGTGTGCGGAGTGTGAGAGGTTCTGAGTCTTCACAGAAAAGAAGTGTGGAGTTCATTGTGTCATTGTTACGTGTGTGCATCTGAGATTTCACAGAAAAAAATTGTGTAGTGGAAGGCACCGCATCATACGTGTGTGTGTGTGGACATCTTCCAGTGTCTTTCCATGTGTGTAGTATTCAAACTGTGTGCATTGTGTATGTTTTTGTGTGTGTGTGAATGTTGGTGTGTGTGGTGTACCTGCTGTGACTCTGTGTAAGGGTAGATTTAATGTGGAGTAACGAGGGAGTCTGGGATTAGGAGAATTCCACTGTGGCGCATTGGGAATACAATGAATTGAAGAAACAAATTGATGCACAATATCTCAAGGCAAGAGAGAGCCAGGGAGAAATAGCTGGAATAGACCTTTCCAGTGTCAAACGTGCAGGGGGGGGGAGCTACACCAACTGCACTGGGAAACCAGGGAGAAATGAGGCCCACGGGCCCACTAAAATAGAGGAAGAGACAAAAATCTTAAACATGGTGGATGAGAAAACTCCACAAGTCTACCACATTACAAGCTGATACTAAGCTTTAATAGCAACTGCATCCATCCATCCATCAATCCATCCATGATCATTACACTAAAAACCTGCTGAGTCATCTGGGTAAGTCATCTGGTTTGAGATTTTTGCCCTATAGACAAAAAACAAGTTGCCCCTCCTCGTCTCCCCACTCAAAGGGCACTTTCCTAAGGATTCATCTTTGCCTGACATCGGACATTTACAGATGAACTATTTTCCAAATTTCCCTTTTTGAATCTTTCCATTCCAGTATTTCAGCTGATGTCAGAATAAAGGGGTACTATACAAAATAAAGTATCAGACCTAGATTGGTTGGATATGATCCAATCTCTGATACTTTATTTTGTATAGTACCCCGTTATTCAAAGTCAGTATCAAAGCCACTGGAGAACTTTTTTTCTGGCTTTGACCCAGCAGGTTCAGTAGCATTTGATATACAGGAGGCATCGGTGAGCAGTGTTCAGATCCAGACTACTTGCAAAGATGAATGTAACATCCATAAGTGTTTAGCCTCTAAAAGGATATTGGTAAGCCAGGCCAGATTCCCCAGTCTTACCTCTTCGGAGCTCCCTGCTGGGGTAAGTGTAACCAGTGCTGCCATGCCTTGATACCATAGCATCACCAGTCACCTGTGAGAAACCCAATCTCTGTATAACAAGGGAATGAATAGTTCCCAGACATTTTGCTGGGCCAACAGCTGACAAGTGCTAACTAGCTACATAGCACACCCTAAATGGCCTAGCGCACACCATAGATTGTATATATCACTGGATGTTACATGTTGGACATGACAGACATCTTGGTTGTGGATGTGTCGAACTTAGTTAGCTAGATTACTCCTCCCTCTCGTCTAACTGGTATTAATTGGGATGCTAATGAAAAACAGTATTAAAGTCATAATGCAAAACAAAATGTAACGTTACTTACCGGAAAAAGTGAACTGCCGACTCCTTTTAGTGTCTTTATAGCCACGCCCTAAATGCCCCTTTGATTTATCGCCAATATTAATATCAACGAGACCAAAATGAACATAATGGTAAATTGCAGGAGGCTTAAATCTAGCGATTGAGACCATATCCTCATTATGGAAATGTTTACTGAGGTAATAAATCAAGTGAGACGTGTCTCTCATTCTCATAGACTATTACAGAAACCGAGCTCTTTTGCAACCAGATGTATTGCCACCAGCTGGAATTCAGATAGAATGCAGGTTTAAGGCACTTCGTCAATTTGTCAAACCGGATGCTCACTCTGTGGCGCACACTCAACAGGCTACAATCTGTTAGGCTAATCTTCTTTAGTGTGGTCTACAGTACCTAGCTAGCATGAATTCTTCAGTGACAGTTTATTGTCAGCAACTTGAACAATTTAGCCAACCATACATAGCATTCAACAAAGCACCGACTTTAGCCCCTGGCTACTAACAGCTTCAAACAAAACTGGCTTGGCAATGTAAATCATGCCCCATTTCACATCCTTTGTCAGAACCTTCTAATAATAAAACCCATGCTGTAGTCAGAGTACACTATGTTCCAACAAACAACCTGGGCACTCATCCCAGTGTCAGCTAGCACACTTAGTGCTAATGTATGGACATTCATGTTTTAAGTATGCAAGGCTGAGGCAGAAACCCGGGGGAGGTAAGGTACTGTAGTTCAAGAACATACAGTCAGTGAAAATGATCAGGAGGTGAGTGGCCTATCCCAGCAGGTGAGGAGCCTATCTACAACCTAGTTTAAGCTAATCAGAAGCTAAACCAGCACAAAATGTTTCTACCAGAAAACAGTTTGTGTCACAAACATACAATATACAGTGCCCTCCATAAGTATTGGGATAGTAAATGAACATTGTTATTTTTGCTGTGAGAATCTCCACAAAACAAGCAACAGCCGAAGTTGTCTGTAAAGGCATCTCAAATGATCTCAAGAGTTTGGTGATTTCATTGGGTCCTACCAATGACTCACTGTTGTTATTACATGCAAGGGATTTGTGATGAAATAAATGCTTTTATACAGATTATATTTGTTTTAGGTTGAATTGTCCCAATACTTATGCTCACATAAATACTGTTATTTATGTTATTTATTTTTCAACAGAGAGTGGGTGAAAAATAAATGTACTGGCATTTTGTATTCTTGCCTCCTACAGATGTCTCTCGTCTAATCTTGTCAGAAAAGTCTGTTACATACCGCAGTTTGCCACAGGGGGAGTTATATATTTTTTTAAGTACAATTTGTGGCGACAGTGAGCACAACAGTTGTTCGTTTATAATATCATCATGTTTGTATCTTTTTGCCCTTGAATTTATTCCATACTGAAACTCACATTAAAATAAGTTGTAATTTACCCAAGTACTTTTATCAACCAAAATCTTTACTTCACTGTTATTTTATATTTCCCTCTGACCTGTAAACGTGTTTGTGAGCCAGTGTTTGAAATGCTACATTCACATTACAATGCCTCCATCCTCACCCGATGACCGTCTGATCACCTTTCTCATTGTTTGAATTCCCTAAATACAACTCCCTCAATCAAACGTGTCAAATCATTAGTGAGGATTTAATTGGAGCCTGTTAACCACTGAGGCCAAACTTGGGATTACCAAATGGATAGAGACACTGCAAATTCTGTTTGCACAACCTGCTTGGCGTATATGTTAAAGGAGAAGTTGGCTGTGTCCGTGGTTTTATATAGAAAGAAGGTCATCATCACTGTTATTGGGAAAGAGTCTCTGTCCAAACATAGGTATTCCCACCAGTAGAGCAGAGAGTCGAACTCGCAATCTCTTGCATCGTAGGCGAAACATTAATCCGTTACACCACGGGGCTGTGTTAGATTTCGCAGAAAAAATATTTGTATGTGTGTAAGCAAAAAACTATAACTGTGAATAGTTTTTCCATCTTCACAATATGCTAACACTCTATATGTGAGAACATTGCCCAGCCCTATGACATATACTGCTGTACTGACTTTAGGCATCTGTTTCACTGCTTCAAATCAATAAAGTGTATGTTATATTCAAATAAGGATTTGTGGTGTGGCTTGACCATATCATTTGTAGTTGAGAAGTGTGAATTTGTTTTCAATGTATTCGTAATCGCGTCATGCCATATTGAGTGTAGTTTCGGGCAAAGCTATGTGAGAAAAACTTTAACGATGGCACAATGTAGGATAGGCCTATTACTTTCTGTCTGAAAACTTTTTATATATTAGTATCATTATCATGAATTTTTTGCATAACCAATGACAAAGAAAAAATAAAACAAAATGTGAATTTAAATACAGATTGCAGGCTGCGATCTGGTTAGGCTAAACTTCTTTAGTGTATTCTACAGTACCTAGCTATCATGAATTCTTTAGTGACAGTTTATTTTCAGCAACTTGAACAATTTAGCCAACCATGCATTCAACAAAGAACTGACTTTAGCCCCTGGCTACTAACAGCTTCAACCAAAACTGGCTTGGGAAAGTAAACCATGCCCCATTTCACATCCTTTGTCAGAACATTCCAATAATAAAACACATGCTGTAGCCAGAGTACACTATGTTCCAACAAACAAACTGGGCACTCATCCCAGTCTCAGCTAGCACACTTAGTGTTAATGTATGCATATGCATGTTTGAAGTATGCAAAGCAAAGGCAGAAACCCATGGGAGGTAAGGTACAGTAGTTCTAGAACATACAGTCAGTGAAAATGACCAGGAGGTGAGTGGCCTATCCCAGTAGGTGATCTACAACCTAGTTTAAGCTGATCAGGAGCTAAACCAGCACAAAATGGTTTTACCAGAAATAGGGCTGAGCGATAAAACGATAACGATGTCTCGCGATAGACACGTAATCAATATAAATAAAAAATGTGTTTGATAAAACATTAGATAATTTCCTTTGCTTCGTCGGAAGAAACCAGCGGTTCCGAAGCAATTTTGGTTGCATAAACAAAGTCACTCGCTCTCTGGTAACCTAGCAATGTAGCGAGTAACACGCTAACAGCCAATCAGTTAACAGTATCAAGTTTGGTTGCGCAATATTATTGTCTCGTGAGTCGTGTTGGATTCTTCAGTAAGTGAAACTGAAACTGATAAGTAGAAAAATAGTGCCGCAGCGAACAAGGAAATTGTTGATAAAACGGGAAAAGTCAGCTCGCCAGTATGGCAGTTTTTGGTTATTAAAAGTCTGGCCGTAGTCAGACCAATGTTGTCTGCAGATTATGCAAAACCGTTGTCCCCACCAAGACTGGTAATATCACAAACTTGTTTACCGGTGGGGATGACGGTTTTGCATAATTTGCAGACAGCATTGGTCTGACTACGGTCTCAGGTTTCTCTGTTTATATTTAACACTTTGCACTATTTATTACACTTTATTAAGCATTTCTTAAGTATTCTAATTTTGAACCTTAGTGTAACAGATAATTGTTAAGTGTTCATTCTGATTTTAGACTTACATTTACATTTTATTTATTTGAGTGTTTTCCATGGTTGTGTTGACATTTCTGCCTTTATAACTGAAAGGATTAAAATCAGTGGAAGGTTATATTAAAAAAATAATAATAATAATTTAATATCTTTTTCCTGCTCCTTATTCTAAATAGGTCATAAAACAGATAATTAATTATCGATATCGACCGATATGAAACACTTACATCGTGATAGTTTTCAGCCATATCGCCCAGCCCTAACCAGAAAGGCCTTTTATTGTGACCAGCCCTAAGGCACACTTGTGCAAAAACCATGCTGTCTAATTTGCATCTTGATATGCCAAACCTGTGAGGTGGATTGATTATTTTAGAAAAAGAGTGCTCACTAACACAAACTTAGACAGATTTGTGAACAATATTTGAGAGAAATAGGCCTTTTGTGGACATAGAAAAAGTCTTAGATCTTTGAGTTCAGCTCATGAGAAATGGGGACAAAAACTAAAAGTGTTGCATTTATATTTTTGTTCAGTTTATATACACAATAAGTAGCAGCAGAACGCTCTAAACAAGCGTTTGCCTCCGACGGGCAGCTGAAGGGCCACCTGGCAGCATAAGGGCTCATTCACACATTCACAATACTGTCGTAATTGAAATTGTAAGCGCCCCATAAACTGCCATTTAAAAAAGGCTTTGCGTGCTGCTCCTTGCTGCGGGGCAGCATCGCTAAGCATGGCGGAGCTGGTGACGCAAAGAAAAAAGGGGAGTGGTCTATTTTATCCTCTCCTCGGTCATGGCATGCAAATCAAAGCGTAGTGGAAAACCAATAGGAATACTTGAAGGTGGAACTATTATACATGGATCCCACATTACGGACTAATTTATAGCATTTCTAGCATGCTAGCATTACTAGCTACTGTAGCATGATCTTCCAGTTGGTTATGTTGAGACATTGCATGATTATTTAGATGTTTTCTGCACTATTGCCATTAGTATCAATTAAGTTTAGCAATGTTACAGAGGATAACATGATTTCCCAAGTTAAATGCATATAAAACCTGTCTAATTTCATTTTGATGCATATTGCACTTTTTTTTAATCCAATTACCCTCATTTCACTACTGAAATATTACTGTGTCCTTCAGTTATTTGATAGATCAAAATAAAATTGCTGATCAAACTCCAAATTATTTATAAATGAAAATCATGGAAATTGTATGGGGTGCCGAAACTTTTGCATACGACTGTAGGCAAGCTAGCACTTTTACTGCTACTACATTTGTTGATAATGATATTGCTAAAATACTGGATGAAAAAACACGTTGTGTGGCTTTTCACAGTTGAAGAAATTTACTTCACTTGGTTTGTCTAGTGAGAGCTGCTTGTCATTTAAAAATTATCAGAGTGATGCAACCCTGGCCATAAAAAATGATTGTGTTGAATCAAATTTCTTAGCTGTTCAGAAGGGAGTTCCTCAAGGTTCCATTTTTGGTCCTTTGATGTTTACTTGCAATACAAATGATATTTGTCACAATGTGAGGAACTGTAAATATAATTTAAATACTGATGACATGGTACTTCATGCTTCTGCGACATTCCTTGTACAAGCATCTGCTCATTTACAGTCAGATTAAGTTTGTGTTTAATGTAAGAAAAACAAAATATACATTATACTTTTCAAGAAATCAACATTTACATGAACATAGTATTACTACAATGGATGGTTCTGTCCTATAACATGTGCCCTTCTACAAATACCTGGGAATTTGGTTAGATTAAGATTTTTCATTCAAAACACACATTGTCAAATTGGTGCATCAAATTGAAATTGTAGAAACTACCTTTGTTACTGTGCTAAACTATGGTAATATGCAACTTGATATGCATGCTTCCTTGAGGCAGTCTATTTTGCAGTTCTGCATTTTATTAATGGTTCAGATTTCCGCACTTAATCAGTCTTTCATATAGTGCAGTTGGGTGATATTCCTTGGTCTCTATTTGTTTACAAGACCATAATGCACAAACTGCAAACTTTGTTTTTTACTGGAAAGTCAGCGGTTACCTATCACGCTCACAAGACTGGTAAGTTTTGCACATACCTTAAGCTAATTCAGATTTGGGTAAAACTGAATTTGTCTACCATGCCCCTCACTCTTGGAACGCATCTTGGAGACAGGTCGTTTAGGACACTTCAAATCTATGCAAAAGGAACAGTTTTTGTTAAATGTAGTTGCTATTGTTAATAATGTTTCTTTTCATTTTATTATATTATATTATCTGTTCAGAGGGCTTATCTGGGAAATCTCTCTGTGTGAATAAAAGAAAATATATTTAAAAAAAATTCTTATCTTTGAATAATATTTTCATATGCTGTAATTGTACATTAGAAAAAGCTACTTTTCTGTAACTGTTCCAATACGAATGAAAGGCTAGCTCATCTTACTGTACCATACTTACTGTAGAAAAAAACATGAATTTACCAATAAATCCAGAAAAAATAATTGAATCCATTTATCTAAACATAGCTAAACCCTAATCCTAATTCTTATCCTAAACCTGATTTTAACCTAAACTTGAAACTTACTACTCACAAGTAAAACAAATATACACGCACGCACGCACACACACCCACACACACACACATATACACACACACACAGACTCTGAGGCCCAATTTGCACTCGGCTAAACTCAGTTCCCTTGGCAGGGGTTCAATGAGCTGCTTTGCCAGCAGGCCTTTGGGGCACGTTATTGGCTGTAGGGTTATGCAATGATGATAACACCAAGCTGGCAGGCAGATACATGCACGGGCAGAAATAAAGTGAGAATGAGCAAGAAAGTAGTCTTGGCAACTCTGCAGTGGCCAAGGATTTACATAGCATATTTGAAGTATTCCTACTTGGATTCTAAATGGTTTTCCTTTACAAAATGGGATTGACATGGATTTAATCAGGCTTTCTTGTTACACACACAAAACTACATTACGTTAAATTGAAAAGAAAATAATTTACGTTCATACAAGCGAATACAGAATTGTTGTAATATGCAAGCTTTTGTCTATTCCCCATCTGTTATGGTGAGTGTATTTTCATTCAGAAGAATAATGTTCATTTAAATCAGTTACATAGTTTATTGGCCGTTATATGAGAGACATTTGGAAGAAGCGACAACACAAATGTAGTTACTCCACATTTACTAACCTAAAGTGAAGAAATATAAAAAAATAATATAAAAAAGTAGATCACATTCCAACAGGGCTCTAAACTAATACTGTAAAAAATGTGGAGAAAAAAACCCACAAGGCCTTTCCACACTGCATTGTTAAAAGCACTGGGCTAGCAGAACCTATGTAAACCCTAGGCAAATGAGTCACCTTTGTATTCCTAAAACTTGTTCAATGGTCTTTGATAGCCAACTGCTTAGTCCAGGCTAAGGAGCAGTGTTTTCTTTGTGTCTTTTATGCCCTGAGTAAAAGGTGTTGTTTGGGGCAAATCCAACAGAGAACTACCACTGTCAATCGTTAAGTCTTAGAAATTGAAAAACATTTGCTCTCCAGCAATTCCTTTGTGTGCAGATCATCAGGTGCCTGTAAATTAAATCACAGAAGTATGGTTGGTGATCGTCATCATCCCGTGCATGATCTGACTAAAGGCTTCCATGTTGGATGATCAGTGTGAAAATAATCGGGGGCTCTGCGACGTGGTTGGATGAACCATGTGCACGCCCCTCGCTATTCCGCATCTGTCCAAGGAGTTGCAGAGCTGTTGACAAGGCAGGTTGAGTGGAAATTGGGAGGGGAGAAAAATGGGGAAAATAAAAAAACAGAACAAAATAAAGATACTGAAAAGAATGTAAGCACTGTTCAAATTCTGGAGAAAATCTGGTAAAGACTGTTTTAACAGACTCATGGAGACTTTTCCCAAAAATACTTTTCCAAAAAATTAGCCTGATTAGAGTTGTACATAAAGATCTACATAGAAAAAAACTTTTTGCACACCTCTAGTGGTTGGGCAGGTGTGTAGGATGGATGAGATCAATCATGAAGGATCATATACTTTACCTGATGAAGGTCTGAGACCGAAACATTGTTTTTTCTAATAACTTATTGCTTGCAAAATGGTCAGTGTGTGGGAAGTTTTTCCTAAGTATAAAGATCTACAGAAAGACTAAAAAAAATATATATATAAGTCTGTGTAGTAATGCTATCATATTGACTGAGCTTAAATGTTGGTCAAAACAGTAACTACCTATAAACAGCTGCAGCTGATATGTATTGCCTCAGGGAGTGATTCTTTACCAAAGCGTTAGTGTTTTTTTTTTAAACTTTAACACAATGAAAGATATGCATTTGTGACAAAACAGGTGCAAAACAATGACGTGTGTTTGAGTGTGTCCAGCATTCCTTCCACCAACCCCAGGTGGTATCAAGACAATTTTCCACGTCATTTGAGAGATCCCGAGGTGCTATCATAACACCACGACCAGGATTAGAACCCACATCACAATGATGCAGCTAAACTGCTAGGAATTGACTAACTCTGCACCAATCAGAAGCATTACAGTAGTAGATGTGGACTAACGTGCACTTGTATGTGTTCACAGTCTGTGTGTGTTACAGTATGCATGTGGTTTAATGAACCCGCTGTGCCAAAACACTTATTTCCACGCTTTGCCCTTCCTTTGATAGGGTATATAAAGGGACAGACCGTCTATCCCACATGCTCAATAAAAATCCAACCAGGATATATTAAGTGTTGGAGGCGGAGCTCTATGGACGCTCGCTGCATCATACAGACTCTGTGGGGTCTGCGTTAGGCCTCTCTCTGTGAATAAATTTTGTTCCCTCTCTTGGTTGCTGTGACTAATTCTGACGCTGTTTTCTGGAGTCTTCCACAGTGCACCATATTTCTGTGCAGGGAATGTACGAGAATTGGAGAAAGCTGATTACTTGCGGCTGGCACAAAGGGACATGGAATGCATGTCCTCTCTTCATTCACTAAACCTTCCCACCACCGTCCTGCAGTCGCCAAACGCATCCCCTCCCTTTTCTGTCTTCCCACTTACTTCAACTCCCCCAACGCGACATGGTTTTCTCTTCTGGTCTTGATTACCCAGGGGACTTTGGACAATGTGACTGTATATTACATTTTGGTTGCAATAAATACAATTGTTATAGACATTGTAGCTATTCTGAATAACCCAAAGTCACCTGGACCATAATGTCTATTTTCTTGATAGAATCAAGCTTGGAAATCCACACCAGCTTTTTGCATTATCACTCAATTGTTCATAATAGCAAAGCACGGAAAGCAAAGTATTTCGCAAAGCCCTTAACTCTTTACCCACACGTATGCACACGCACACTCACCACACACAACACAAATACAGGGCATATACTTAGGATAACATTTCCAGACATGCAGTATTATTGATTTGCATAGTAGTGTTACATATCAACCTTTGCTGTAGAGCAGAGATAGACAACTAGACCCAACCACAACATAAGTTCTGTTATTGCAAATTGTTGAAGGCAGGAACATATTTCATTATTATTAACAAGTCATTTGTACATTCCAAGTCATTTGAATTCCCTGCACAAAACAATGTTGGCCCAATTCATAAAATTGCTCATATGACATACTCTTATAACTCAGTATCCATAGTCTAAATCAGTGTTTCCCTAACTTTTTTCAATATTGTACCCCCACTGAATTGACTTTTTAAGCCAAGTACTCCCCGACCAGCGCCAAGTACCCCCGACCAGCGCCAAGTACTCCCTGACCAGCGCCAAGTACCCCCGACCAGCGCAAAGTACCCCCGACCAGCGCAAAGTACCCCCGACCAGCGCAAAGTACCCCCGAGCAGCGCCAAGTACCCTTGACCAGCGCAAAAGACCCCCGA
>JACXGM010025570.1:0-15247 GCA_016801145.1 Umbra pygmaea | reverse complement strand
CTAGCTTTGTTCAATAAAGTTTTGGATGAAATAGCTTGGCATAGGTGTTCAAAGACAATGAATATCAATATATTTAAGATGGGGGCCCAGACATATATATTTTCATAGGGACAGGATTACTTTTAACAGCCCTGAGTTGGGAATCGCTTACAAGTCTGACTCCCTAACTACTGAGTAATCTGACCCCGTGTCACCTTTACACAGTTTGTCTATACAAGCCTACTTGTAAGAAAATGGTCTGATCAACTGAACATACCCTGACTGAGTTATATTACTTTAATGAAAACTTGTTAAATTGGTGCTTTCTTAAAGGAATAGTGTGTTAAATGAGACTGAACTAAGCAAGTTTAGAAACATAGTGTGTAATTATAAATGGATTTTTGGCAAGATTGGGAAATGGGAATAATTGGACACACGGAAAGGGTGTGTGTGTGTCTATGCACGCGCATGTAGGGTGCCCTTTTTTAACTTGAGCCCATGCCCCCCAAAATGTCTGTGCACGGCCCTGTTCGATACACAATGAGCTTGGGGTCTCGCCCTCATGCCGTGTTCACCTCCCTCATGATGAGGATCTCACTTCTCAGGAAAGCGTCCTTGATAAAATGAGTAATAGAATTCTCTCTCACAAACTCGTTAATAAAGGCTTAAAGGCGCCATCTCACTGATTCCCCCCTGAGACGAGGAGAGTTTTACTCCCTTTTTTCCTTGTACCAAAGAAGTCATGGAGAATAAGACCTATTCTAGACCTTCAAACTCTAAACAAACCTGTGTCCAAAAGGAGTGTTCGTATGCTGACAGTAAAACACTTGATAGAGTGTGTCCGGCAGGGCGTTTTCTTCACGGAAAAGAGCACGCTATGGCCTTCCCAGGAGGTGGTCTATTTGGGTCTCCGGGTAAACTCCTTAATGATGAGCCTGCCTGTCTCAGGACAGGAAACAATCTCTCATTCAGGTGCTCGAGTGATGCAGGCCCTCCGGAGTAGTGACAGTGAGACGCATCATGTCACTTTCGGGCCTGATGTCAGGTGCACACATAGTAGTGCCATTGGGCCTACTACACATGTTGAAAACACAACAATGGTTTGCCGGCCTCAGATTGGACCCGGTGAGTCACCCCCCCATATATATAGATCGACAAGGGGAGTTGAAGTCCCCCGCCATGCACAAGCTAGCAGTCAAGTTATGGAGTTGGGCCAAAACTCAAGTCGAGTGGTCCCATATTTACTAAATATTGTTTTTTTTATCCTATTCTTGTGGCTTGAGTGACTCTGCCGTTCACTCACCAAGTCTGCTGTGACCTGGCCCTATTGTTAAGGTACATTTCATATCATAGTTTGGAGGAAGGGTGGGCTTCTCTATAGAGGGGACCTGCATAAGGTTATCCATGGCACAGGCCATCTTCCTTCAGCTGAACCTCTTAACTTGTAGTTTCAACAGGGTCACAACACTGAATGAGCATGCATGCTGTACAGCAGAGGAGACGGACCAAATTGTGTCCACCATGCCAGATGAGGTGGATCAGAATGAGAACATCTGCATTTTGTATCTGTGGTATATGTAGGGTATATGGGCTAGAGAGAAAATGAGTAGTAGTGTATGACTGGATTAAATGCATGTCTGTGAATCTGTTTTTCATTAATTGTTGTTATCGTTACATCACTTGTTATAGAGCTTCACACCAGTTTTTAGGTCAAGTTCACACCAGTGCCTGATTAGTAGCCAATTCACCAAGCATCGTCTTAGTGTTCATCCTTATTGTATTTTGCAATATTTTTGGAACTAAAATTAATTTACACCAAATATTAAATAATTTGGGTAAAAAATAATTATCTGTAGTTAAGCCGCATAATTAGTTCAAAAAATTCCATGTGGTATATTAAGGTGTCACATGATCATAACAAGTCAGTAATAACGTTCTGGAAAAGCATTTCTCTTTCAATGTCCCCAAAGAGCAATGTGTATCATACAGTATTATAGAGTTTTTCTAAATTGCACAACCATGTTGTCCAAGAGCAGGCTGTCCACTAAAACAGACTGGGCAAGAAGGTCAATAGTAACTCTGAAGAAGCTAGTGTTCAACAGCCAGAGGGAGAAACTGTAAATTTTAAAACTACTTTATAGGGGCTCAACAAAGCTGAGCTATAAAAGACTGGCATAGGAGAAAGATATTGTAGAAAATCCATCATTAATTACCGTTCAGAGCTGCAAAAATCTGGCAAAAGGTTTGTTGTGTGTGTAGGCATTTATTTTCTTAAGAATCATTAATTTGGAGTTAAATAAGAATTTCAGGAAGTGAAAGAACTGGCCTGACACAGTTACAATGGAGGAGGTTGGTGGGTAGATTAAGAAAACAAGAGTAGGGATCACAAAGCAGATTATAAAATGCAGCCTGCCAACTCTTCATACACCCTGATATCTACTGCACCGTTTTACTCTCAGTGTCGGTAAATGTGAACTAGATAATTTGGTTTACAGGTTTACAGGCGTGGTAATACTCTTAATTATAATAGCAATACCTCCGGGGTTTTGTGGTATACTGCCAATATAACACTGCTAAGGAAGCCATTGCTACACACTTTTGTTTTGGTGTGGTAAATTGGTAATATACAACACCTACTTGTTCTTTATTATTTAGTAAAAAATATTACAACATTTTTTTCTTACAAATTATAGCCAACCTAAAATTAGCCCAAGGATCTCAGAAATTCATTACTGTTCTAGGTTGTGTAAAACAAGACTTGCCCAACATCTGTGAACACATTTCTGTATCACATACAACTACAGTCCATGTCAGTAAAGTTCTGATGATAAATGACCATTTTGAGTAGCCAAAGAATTGTCCGAATTGTTCTCATTCACTATTGTTGCTGTCATCGCTGTCAGAATACACTCCAAGGAGACTGAGTGATGACCCATTCTGTGTTGTCATTGTTTTTGCAGCCTCGGTCACCACAGCTGCAGCAGCGATCATCACCTTGGGAACTGGAAAGAACAAATTCCTGATGTTAAGTCACAGCAGTAGAAACATCTTCGACTTTAACTAGATTATAAAAGCCAGGTGAATATTGTATGATTTCAATAAAAACAGAGTGAATTAGGCACAGGTTTTTCTGGTTTAGATATTGAGAAATAAGTATTACTAAAACATTATGCTCAGGGCATTGCCCCTTCCTCTCTCTTGTTTACACGTGTTCAGTCTTTGGTCTGTTCCATGGTGAACTTCATAAGTTTATCAACCGATGAGGCCCCTGCTCTCAATAAACAGATTACAAGCCAAGAAACTGCAAGACATAAAATTATAATTCTAGGTTCAGTTTTTGATTATCATTAGATAGGCCTGTATTGCACAAAATGCTGTCTGCGTTTGGGGGCCGATCTGTCTGTAGCACAGTAAGCACACTCTTGCTCACTCGCTATGAAACATGTGGTTACTTAATGGTCTCTTCTGTAACAGATAAACGCGTCCTGGTCCTTGGTTTTCAAATTAAAGAGGATCTGGTACCAACACAACAGCGGCGAAGCAGGGCCCACAGTGCCTCTTCAACCTCTAGGGAACTCTTACAAACCTCAAGAACATCGTCTACACCTAGTGATCGAACTGCCCCATCCAGCCCTTTTGAACATTCACACAGAACAAAACACCACTTAATTCACACTTGCTTACCGTGTCTCTCACATCTAGGACACATGGCTTCCTGCATACATAATGAAGACTCTGTCACCCTTAAATCTATTGTTAACATTTATTTTTTACATTTCTTAATCTTTATTGCTTTTCCTCTTTTACTATCATAACTACATTGTTAAGACATAGCATAAGATTTTCACTGTAACTGCAGTTACATCAGTGTGGAGAAGGCTGTTAAACCACCTCTAAACAACTGGAGCTCAAGTTTTCTTATCAGATGCAAATCATATACCAATGGAGAGTATTCAATATTAGATTAGATCATTGTGTAAAAGTGTACAAAACCATAGCAACAAAGTGTAATTTAGCATCTAAAAAACACAGTACAAAAAGTAGTATAGGTGGAAATATTAGTCCAGATGATGTAGAAGAATATAGGATGACTGTAATTATATGTACAGTAATATGACTAAATACACAGTATGTGGAGTATAGAGGTGTTGAAATTAATCAAATAATCGATGCATCGCGATGCGGACATAAATGATGCTGCTTCGATGCAGTGGCCGACCATAATCAATTATAACCAATTATGTTGCTCATTAATTTTCCAGCTGCAGCATAAACATTCAAATGAAAAATAACATTCTCAGTAGCCTAACCCATTTCTTCTAGACCTATGATAGACTCCAGTCCCTGATGAGACTTATTTTCCGGACGCTTGAAGGTTGAAAAGCGCGTGTGTGCGCTGTGTAAATAAAAAATATTGTTTATATCTTACGACTTGTATTTTTGGATGAAAACATGACCATATGAAGTAATATAGAAAACTGTATTATATTGAACTATACAGTTACTTAATGCACTCTGTCAAGTCAAAAATCCTAGATCGTTTTAATAGAAAAATGTATTTGACGCATCGTGATGCATCGAGATATCGAATCAAATTGAATCGCCAACATGATAATCGTAATCGAATTGAATCGGGAGATCAGTGAAGATTCACACCTCTAGTGGAGTATATGAAAAGCACATGTGCAGTAATAGTAATAAATTAGTGAATTGAGCATCTGGATAAGTACAGTAACGTACAGTATGTACAGGTGTATCTAAAAAAAAAATCTAGTGGAAAAAAAAGATTCTAGATTCATTATACAAAGTTACATATTTCATGCCATTTTTGTTTCAATCCTGATGAAAAGAAATCCAGTATCTCAAAATATCACAAAAATTTTAATACAGAAATATGACCTGAGAAGAACTCTAAATTAAGTTCTAAGTTTTTCCTGCACCTTTCATCTCTCAGTCTGGTTTAGCACTCAACCACAATCATGGGAATGACTGGTGAATTGACATTTGTCCAGAAGACACTCATTGACATCCTCCACTTGGAGGGTAAGCCACAGAAGGTCATTGCTGAAAGGGCTGGCTGTTCGCAGAGTGTTCTATCAAAGCTTATTCATGGAAAGTTCACTGGAAGGGAAAAGTGGTAGAAAAATGTGCACAAGCAACAGGGATGACCACATCCTTGAGAGGATTTTCAGGCAAAGTCAGTTACTGTGAGCCACACTACTCTGCTAATCACTGCATTTGTGCACCAGGCTTTGTTACTCATTACACAGATCCCGTGCTTTTGATCTTACTGGAGTCTTTTGCTCTTCTGTCAGCTCTAAAGTCGACGCTACCTTCCAGCTCATGATGTTGCAGTCCATCATCTATTTGTGAGGTGATCCAGAGTTGTGGTTCATCCATTTTGTTCTCCAAGGACCACACATCAGTGAGGAAAATGCTAGGTAGTGCTAGCTGGTCAGGGGTTAGTTTTAGCCTGAATACCTCCTTGCTTCCCTCTCTTTTGTTTACGGTCTCTACAATGTTGTCTGACGTTTCCTCATGGCAAAGTTGGTTCAGATGACCACAGTGTCTCAGCAATCTCTTGGAGGAGCTGTAAATCATTGAATACGCTGTCTAAGCATTATAATCCAATGTCTAGGAGTGCTTGTCGGCTGTATAAAATGTTCACAAGGATGTACTGAGCGAAAAGACTGTAAACTACTAATTTATGAAATCTGGGGAGACGCAAAGCCTTACGTTTTGCACGTGCTGCCAACTCTGCCTAGAAGTGGGCACCCTTCCAAAATATCCCCAAGCAAAAAAAGTGGTAAATGCCAACCCAAACAACATTTGAAAATATGCAGATTGCTGCTTTGCAGGTTACTCTGCATGGTGCAACAATAACACTGAATCCAGTAACACTGAATCCAAAAGGTCTGAACCCAAAAGGTCTGAACCAAGCTGTCGATCTTACATTTTTATTTGCTAGAGACCTCCTGGACAAACCTTAAGGTTTCTTCAAGTTCACTCTCTGGAGAGATTAGTCTAAAATGTACTTTTTTGGACTCAAAATCACTAGGTTTTTTGAAAAAACCCTAAACTGCCTACCTCCAAAAGAACATTATTCCAACAGTCAATAATGGTGGTCAAGATCTGGGGCTGCCATTTCTCCTCTGGACCTGGATGTATACACATCATTAAGCGAACTATGAATTCTGAGGTATACCACGGAATTCCTGAACAGTACATCAGGTTTCGTCAAGAAGCTAAAGCTAGGGCGAAAATAGGTTTTTCATCAAGACATTTTAGCAAATCTACCAAAGAGTGTCTCAAGAGAAAGAAGGTTTGTGTTTTAGACAGGCCAAGACAAAGACATTAACCCAAACGAGATGCTGTGGCAGGACCTGCAGTGGGTAGTACAGACACACATCAAACCTCACTTAATTGGAGATCTTTAGGAAGAAGTGGGCAAAAATAACTCAAAACAACTGTCAGAGAATATAGACTAATCCCAATGCATTTACAGTACATCTATCAAAGTTATACAGTTGTGTTGTAGATTTCATATAAAATAGTTGCTTTCAATGAGTAGCCACATTTTCATAAAAATAAGTTTAACCGTGATCAGGACGCAATGCTACACTTTGAATAACTGCAGAAGCTGTTGTAGTGAGCGAAAACTGAGGATAGTACTATGCAAGTACTCATACTAACTAGGGCTGCTCGATTATGGAAAAAATCATAATCACGATTACTTTTAGTCAATATTGAAATCAAGATTATTTAAAACCGATTACTCATTGACTTTGGAAATTTGGATTTGTTGATTTTGAAAAACAGTGAAAATATTCTGACGTCAGGAGCGGGTGGATTTTCTGACTTTGTTGAGGGTGACCAGCACACACAGTTTGTTTGAATGTTTGGATTTTATTAGACAGCAATGTCTTTCAATTATATTTGCAAATTAGTTATTTATATTTATTATATTAAATAAATTAAAACTTCTAAACGTATCTTATTTTCTATTTTGCCTGCAGGTTTTTCATGGCGCACGATCACTGTGCATTTTTAAGTCTGCTGTATAATCGCAAACAGCAGTTCAAACAAACTACTGAATAGAAGTTAACACGAAGCCTGGAGCTTCCGTCGGTAAAATAATTGTACAAAAGTAATACATGGCTCTACACTACACCTGTGCTAATGAAACACAGAACGAGAATGTGATTAACTCCTCAATGATAGTGGTGGGTTTTGGTACTGAGAAATGCACAATCTAATACTGAAGAAAAAGTAAACAACGCTGCAAGGACACAAATAAAATATCCTAAACAAGACTCACAAACAGACAAAGCTGGTAAGCTAACTAACAAACAAAGTACCTGCGTTGCTGTGAGGTAAACTCATCGAGCTGCTGCAATCACCTTGCTGTAATATAAAATACTGTAGACCATAGATCAATACTCTGCCTTTGTCGCCACTTCTGCACGGCATTTCTCATATAAAGCACGCAGAGCAACTCTGGTAAAGTGGTGGTGAGATGGCAAATTATAACGCTTGTCTGCAACAACATTCTAGAGCAGTCGTTCTCAACTCTGCTAATGGGGCACACATCTTTGGCTAAAAACTATGCAATAGCATGTGTTATTTTTTGTGCCTGCGCGCACGGTGGATATGGAGTTACACTGTAAAATGCGTCTTTAACGGACGACTGAGTAAGTTTCGCTTTCGGGAGGGACAAAAGTGCGCTTGTGAGTGTCATTCGAACACAATACATAACACTGTGATTTTGTGATTGTTAGGCGCTGAAATTGAAATCGCAATCAAAATTTGATTAATTAACCAGCCCTAACACTAACTGACTTTCTAGGCCTCTGCTTATATACTTAATTATGAAAATGCCCGTTTTCAACAGTAAGACACATCATTAACCGAAATCTGAGCAGAAAAAAATGCATAGTAGGGCTAGAGAAATAGGCTGTACACTCTGAATGAATGCAGGAACAGACAGTTCCATTGCCAATGAAAATATATAATGTTTTATTAGTGTCCTTTATTTGGAATGTCTTTATTAAGAATTTGTGTTTTTAGTGGATTTACAGTTTATTTTGACATTTGATTTAAAAACCATGACATACTTTGAAGCATGACTGTATATAACTACAAAAAACTGTAAACGATTGCAAGTTACAGGCATTGCAGCTTTTAAAAGCAATTTCAGGTTTAGGCAACATATGCAACATTTACCTTGAATCGGTCCTTCCAATGCCGAAACACTGCTTTAAAATCAACAATGGCTTAAAGAAGTGATTGAATACAGCCCAGCATGGGACCCAGCTCACCTGTCTGTGTTTGAGGGCTAGCTGGGGGCACAACGGGACCTTGGTTAGCGATGGAGACGGCCGGTTTCTTTCTCACCACCAGAGTTCCCAGTGCCCCTCCACCTCCCAACCCCCCAACACTTCTCTCCCATCTCTCCACCTTCGTCTTCTTCACTGTCCCCACTGATGAGCCCTGCAGGCATAAACACACAGGATTACAGGCATGGGCGTCAAATGGCTAAATGGTTAGTTAGGGAGTCAGCCTTGTAGTAGAAAGGTTGCAGAGTCAATTCCTGACAGTGCCAAATGTCATTGTGTCCTTGAGCAAGACACTTTACCCTAAGTTGCTCCAGGGGAATGTCCCTATATTCAGGGTGTCTATTAAATGACTAAAATCTAATGTTGGTTGACATTTTGGGTGTCTGTGTGACCCTCCTACCTGTGTGTCAGTGAGTCTGTCTGTGGTGAGGATGTCCGTAGGTCTGTCTATGCTGGGTTTCTTGGGTCTCTTACTTTCCTGGTCAGAATCTGAGTCAGAGTCTCTCAACCGCTTCACTAGAACTTTCTCTAGCATCTCCCTGGCAACACAGGAACAAATGTTGTTGTGATTTACTTTTTAAATACAATTTATTGCCTTTTCCTTAACAACGTGACCAGCCCCCGCTCACTGTGTCTCCCGTTCGTCCTCCTCCTTCTCCCTCTCTCTCTCCCTCTTCTCCAGCTCCTTGTATGTTCCCAGCATTCCTTCGAAGTCCACTGAAGCCTGTCTCTGGTTCAACTCCTTCAGCTCCTGCAGGTTCTCCAGAACTTCCATCTCCATCTTAGAGTCCCGTGTGCGGTTCTCCAAAACCTTCAACACAAAACCTCAGTATGGTTCTCAACAACATGAAAGAGCATATCATCAGCCCCTGTCAGGGGCTGTAACACATTTCCTAGGGGTGTACCTTCATAGGGTTGTTCAACTCTTCCTCCTCTCGGTCTTTTATGATTTTCTTCTCCTCCTCCTCCAGCAGTTTCTCCGCCTGGAAGTTCCTTGTGGCACCGTGTTCCATGGCATAGTCTGTGTTTTCTGGATCAGTCTACATATACACACACACACACACACACACACACACACACACACACACACACACACACACACACACACACAGGTAGAGTGAGTGCTCATACACACATTTGTTTTTCTAGAACTCTGTGGACCCGACACTTCACACTGACCAAGAAAATCCATGTTTGCTATTCCATAGCTCTAAACCTAATCCATACCATATACTCAATAACCTGTTTGCTTAAACATCACCTAGCTGTAACTCTATATCTGGTAATGCCTAAAGCTCAATTATTTTATTATTTGGCAGGGTTATATTTTTAATAACAGGACAGTAGGAAGCTGAGGCTAAAGAGACCTGTGTGCAGAGAGAGAGACAGGTGTGCAGAGAGAGAGACAGGTGTGCAGAGAGAGAGACAGGTGTGCAGAGAGAGAGACAGGTGTGCAGAGAGAGAGACAGGTGTGCAGAGAGAGACAGATAAGAAGGGCACAGACAGTTGCCAGAGCCAGGCTCAAACCCGTTACCAGGGGCGTGTGGAGATCTTAGATCTCTACACCAAACTCTAGCACACGGCCTCAATACTAGTACTACAATTATACGTTGTTCATTCACCTTAACCCCAGAGACAGAAATTGCATTTCCACAGTGGGGACTTGCCAACAAATTTGATGGGGTCACCTATTATGATGTAGCTTTGCTGGGACATCTGTTCGATAGCTCTACAAGTAAACATAGATTGCACACAGATTTACCTTAAAGGTGATTTCAGCCAGGCATCGTGTACACTTGATATAGAAGCGGAAGATGGGCAGGCCCATGTAGAGCTCATTCTGCACAGTTTCTTTACGGGCATTGAACTTCTTTCCTTTGTAAATATACTCCCCACAAGTCTTACACCTGCAACACACAAGAAGGCACAGCGTCAGAGCATGCCCACCCGGGTACCACATTCTAATAGGGACTAGAACTTAATGTTGACATACCTCATATTAAAGGGAGCCATCAGCCGGACGACATATTGCCTATCTTTAGGGAGCTTAAGCTTGGGGATTTTAGATGGGTCGAAGTCTGGTGGGTAGTATTTCTAAAGTAGAGAACAAAGCAGTGTCATTTAACTACAAATGTCACAATCCGAATACCTAGATCAATACCTGAAGAAAAACATAAAAAAGGCCTTACTGTACATACAGAGTTTAAAACCTTCACTCCACATTGAGAGTATAATGTTGATATATCTTCATAAGGTAAGCATATATGCAAGACACTTAACTAGCTAATTTATATTCCTTATAACTATATATTCTTAACCACCTAGGAACTTTGCCAGCTAGAAAACTTGACATCTTACTGGCTAACAAGCAAGACCGTTTAGGTCACACAACGCAAGCCTGGTCAGCAGCTTTGGGCTAGCATAACTATTTAACTGGATACATGCAATGTGTGCTAGTTAAAGCTATCACTGCAATGCCTGATTTAAGATAATCGAGAATAAAACATATTTTATGAGTATACTTACGTTTAAGACTTTTCTTTCTGACATTATTAAACAAATACAATATTTCTTTTACAGCTAAAAGAACTGATAATGCTAGCTGAAGTGTTAATAAAGCGAGTTTCCGAACAGCGGATAATCACTTCCTTATCCTGTCTACGTAGGTAGGTCGTGCCTTCACAATAGAAGTCACTCGTGTAAAAAAATACATATAGCTAAATATTGCTTTATCATTTAAAATGTATATCTACCAAAAGCACTTATTATTTTTCCAAAAAATCTCTGTTTCTACATAGGTATATTGTAATTACCTAATTTTGAACCTTCCACTATGTTCTTAGTTTTGGAAAAACCGGCAGTACATTTCGTGTAATTTGGTCAATTGCTTTGCCTACCGGAGAATACTCTACCCTGTTCGAAGGTGGCCTTTAGTGTTTTAATTTTGTACCGACACAATATCATATATTTTATCAAAGCAGGAGCTTAAGCAACCGAGTGTAAACATATATGTTATTAAAAAAGGTAGTATTACATAATGAATTCGAAAAACAAACAACCTTATGAATTATTAAGTGTGAATTCAAATAGTGAGTTGAGTCAAGTCACTGGCGATAATGAAATCGCACCAATCGGATATATCGCAAATTTGTACCACTTAGTGGATATTGGCTGAATTACAGCAACAATATGCCAGCAATACTGAGAAGCCCCTCACTGCAGTGTGCAATTCGGGGTGCGGTTCAATGTGGACGGAGTCTAACGTCTGGGCGTGTTACAATGTGGTGGAGTCAAACGCGTTTAACTCAACTAGTGATGGGCGTTTCGACTCTTTTCAGGGACACGAATCTTTTGATTCAGTTCACTAAAAAGATTCGTTCACTGATTCGTTCACCGATTCGCGAACGATTTCCGGCGAGTCTCAAGTTCGCGAACGATTTGTTCCAGCAATGGATTCGTTCAGCGAGTCCTCCCTGCACCTGCAGTCCGTGCAGGAAGTCTGCTAATGTATAACGATGTTGAAACAAGTTAAACACTCCACGTTGTCCCCACGCCCCCCAAGTTATGGTGTGTGTATAGGCTAAACTGGCCATTGTGAAATGTATTTACTTTTTGCCTGACTACGATGTACAGCACGTCATAAGTGTTAAACCCACGTATTCTAACATAGATCTCATGGTATAAATTTCAAACTGAATAAAAATATATTCTCTAACATCATGATTTGTTAATCTATTAAACAATCAAAGGGAACATTGAATTGAAATGTAGGCCAGTCTCTCTTTTGAGTAGTGACTGCCAGTCATTCACTCAGACGTTTAGCCTTTTTAGGTTGTGCTTTTAGCTCCAGCATATTAATCAGATCTCTTCCAATTCTCCGGGACAGCCATAAGCAACAAAGTAGCCAGTTAGCTACATAACAGCCTAAAGTAGGCATTAGGCAATTTGTTTTTTATATACATAAATAACAGTTCTCTTTCAATTAGACATTATTTTATTTGGTTCAAAAGAACAAGTTTAGACAATAAATATTCTATTATATAAATATAACTGTAGCCTTTAACAGTGCAAATATTTATCAGAAAGGTGTGTATATATATTAGTGTAAAAATATATATTAGTGTAAAAATATTAAAGTGCAATACAAATATAATTAACAAAGGAACAAATAATGAACAATGAACAATGTTGGGTGGCAGATTGCTATAGCAGTCCTGCTAAACAGAGGAAACTGTTTGTTCCCCAGGCCTACATGGCAGTAAATCAAATTTCTTGCAGGTTTGCATTCAGAAATGCCAGGCGTCGCACTTTTGAAGGGTTAATTCTATTACGCCTCTCTGTTATAATTTGTCCAGTTTTGCTAAAGACTCTCTCTGAAGGTACAGAAGTACCCACAATGCAAAGCCTAGTCATCATGACCCTCGTCAGCCTTGGGTAGACCACACCCCGATTTTGCCACCACACCAGAGGGTTATAGGACCTGGGCAGCATAGCCTCTTCGCAGAAAGAACAGACCTCCATTATGGCTTCTGAAGTTGCATTGCGTGTGTTGATCAGATTTCCAGAGACTCACTGATCAAAATCGGCCCACACTGCGCTGTCCTTGGTGGTGCTCCCTGCTTGTGCTGCTGTTCTTTGTTCCTCTTCTTCAGCCTGCTCATTGACAGTGACCCTAGCTGCTGCATTAGAAATCCTTGGTAAGGCCTCATCTGCTGCACGGTCATCAGTAAAGGCTTTAGTCTTGAACCTGGGATCCAATGCTACTGCCTTTGAAAGCAGCTTGTGATATTACATTCTATGGAATCTGGTAGCCATGTCTTTCTTTAGGGCTTCAACCATTTTCCTCACAGGCCTTTTCAAATTCTCGCTTTGGAAGTTTGCAGTTGTTCTTTGGAGGCCCCTTAATAGAAGGATAACCTTTGAGGCAGTCACGTAGCTGGAATAATAAAATATTCTTAACATGAAGGCTCAAGAGCAACTTATTATTATTGTTATTAACAATATGTATAGCATTTCTAGTTAAGAGTATTTTTCCATTTGATTATTTTTTCTGGGGTTCTTGATTTGTTGTTAATTTTGGTGCTCTTTTTTAACATTTCAGCTAAGTGGAACTAAACCTTTGAAGCTGTTCTAATATCACATAATTTCAAAGGAGTAACTGGACACAGGCTCACACATTTTATATGCAAAGTTGAATTAAAAGCTTCAAAATAAAGATCAATATAATAACTACAATTTAAAAATAATTATATTAATCAATACTAATTTCTTACCTTTCACTACTAACTTCTACTGTGACTTCCTCAAATGGCTTCAGAACATCACAGGCCTCTTTGATTTCCTCCCACTCTTCTGAAGACAGGGTTTGCAGATGTGGATTGACCAAAGCCAGGGTGGTGATGATTGCTTCTTTCCTATCCAAAAACCTTTTCAACATGTAAAAAGTTGAATTCCACCATGTTGGACAATCTTGCTTAAGACGCAGTTCCAACAGTCACATCTGATGCTGAGTGGCTTTCAGGTTGTCGGCTCCAACTGTGCTTTTGTGAAAGTATTCCACAACAGTTTTAACTTTTTCTAATGTTGGTCTGATAGCACCCAGGGCCCCATCACAATTAAGTTGAGGGTGTGTGCAAAGCAAGCTAGGTGCTTCCACCCTGTCTTCTTGACTGCCAGGGTTATGTTGGCTGCATTATCAGTGACACAAGCAACTACTTTATGGCTGATTCCCCACTCTCTGGCAATGCTTAGTCTTTCTGACAGATTGTCTGCAGTGTGTCTTTCACTGAACTGAATACAGTCAAGTAGACAAGAGTTTAATTCAAAGTCTTCCAAGAAATGGCATGTCATAGACATGAAACTGGTTGTGGTTCGGGATGCCCAGCAGTCTGTAGTGAGGCATACAGGTGTTGCTCTTCCTACCTTTTCCTTAATCTTTTCACAAGTCTTGTTGTACATTTCAGGAATAATTGTATTGGACAGAGTATTCCTGCTAGGCAAGGCATATGTGGGATTTAAAGCCTTTGTGTAACCTCTAAATCCCTTGTCTTCAACAATAGAAAAAGGTTGAAAATCAAGAGCTATCATCCTCGCTAGCTTCTCATCCACTGTTCTCTGTCTTAATGGGCAAATGGGCCTAGAGACAAAATGGGTGAGTGTGCTCTGTGTATCCTTTCCTCTAGATCCACCTTTAGTAACATTGGCTGGTACATTGCTGGTATTGCTCCCATCCCTGGTGTCTTCTCCTGTCCCAGGCTGGGATCTGATCGTTGTCAACTGAACAGTTGGGTGCTTTGTCTTTAAATGTCTGAGTAGATTTGCTGTGGATCCACCTTTAGTGGATATCTGCACCTTGCAATTGGTACACAAAGAAATTGTTGCGGACACCTGATTAAAATATGTCCAAACACCGCTCCTTTTACGGCTTTCAGTCATCATGTCACCTATGTTCAAATGCTTCTCTTATCTCTGAGCTGTTGAATGGAAAAAGTATAAACATCACTAGGGGATATCCGCGAAATTAGAAGTTGCGCAAAAGAAGACTTTCACTTGGCACTTCAGGATTTTTGTATTATTATGAAAAAATAAAATTAAATCCTTTTCAATGATTACAATTCAAACACCAAATATTATCCACATAATGATCTTTACCTTATATGAAACAAAAACATGGAGAGTTTTGAGGCATTTAGTAACTCAGTCTGTATAACTGATGACAACCAATGTTAAAATGATACCTTCACATGGGAAAGTTGTGTCTCCATGGCTTTGATGCAGACTGAAATATGGTCATTAATTGAAATCTAGTCAGGTTTTATATCATTCTATATATGATAATGTTATATTATTTAATTGAAGAGGTTATGTACAGCTCTGGAAAAGAGACCACTACAAATTGTTCAAGTCAACTCCATTTAAAACCTCTGGAATAT
>JACXGM010025568.1:0-15250 GCA_016801145.1 Umbra pygmaea | reverse complement strand
GTCAATCATCACCAAATTTCTCATGGCCATTTCTTGTCATGAACACTTAAGCCTGTCAAAATAACTAACCGAAATCCAACGATTATATAATTAGAAGACGATTATATAATTTCACCTTAAAGTTTTCTTCTTCATTGGCTCCTATGGCGAGGAAAAGGCTTAAGGTGATTTAATGTAGCTACCTAAACAGCGATCAATATTAACCAAATTTATCTCTCAAATTGCTCATCATAACCACTGAAAATTATAAAAACAACTAACCCAAATTCCAATTATTTATTTATTTATTTATTTTGCTGATCCGAAAAATGATCCGATCCGTGACTCTGATCCGAAAACCGATCCGATCCGTGAGTTTCATGATCCGTTGCACCCCTAATGTCCCACCTTGCTTTGTTATTGGTTTCTGACATCTGATGTGTAATTCAATTGGATCAGAACCATGTCTTTTAAAATTTGTTATATATTTTTTTCAACTAAATTTTTGTTAAATAATATATGAAAATACACACTCCAGGCTTTTGTTCCATATGACTTAAAATTTAAAACTTTGCCCTGAAGAAGGCAAGTTGATGCTGAAACGTTGGTGTCACTTGGAGTGTGTGTCTTTCTTTTTTGCATTTGATGTTCTAATTATCTGATAGTCAGCACCTCCATCTACAAAAAATATGGGTTTTCACCAGATTATAGCTCTTTCAAAATTATTTTTTGTTGTCAATTGCATAATTGAGCCATAATTAACACACACGGAAACGCATGCGCACGCGTACCCTCACACGCACCCCGAACCACACACGCGCGCGCGCGCACACACACAATACTGTACCTGCTACTACATGCACTCTGTCAATCACAGTGGATCAAGCCCGCAATGTATCATGGGTAAATTGAGAAAGACTGATGTACAAATAATAATGACAATGCATTTAGTGCAAGGACATTTGTAGTGGCGGCAGTCGACTTCAGTCGCTATGATGCTTTGAAACACGACCATAGTCACGACCGTAGTCTCTTGAGCCCACAAGGCAAAGACAGTAGACAAGGCTGATTACTTCCGCTATTGGTGCACTGTCTGGCTACGCGAGACTTGCTGCTTAAACCTACAGTGTCAAATATCTATCTGATAAAGGTTTAAGGTTTAAATTGAGTAATAACTTAATAAAGGCAACATTTTATTCATTAGACATGTGTTACACATCTAATGATCAGATACTCCACAATCATTTTACAGAATGAAGATATTTCTGACATTATAACCAGGTCGTGAAGTGTCATATTCTACATTTTAATTGTACGATTACTACAGATAACAAACCAAGTCCGCTAGCGCACAATGTTAAGTTCTCAGTAGTTTTGTAAGTGATGTGATACGAGTGGGAGGTTGATTCATACCTCATCCAGTGTTCGTCAGATAAGGGGAGGAGTCTCTTACTGACAAGAGTGTCTTCTTAGTTTGTCAGCCCCCTAAAATAGCAGTCCGTGTGTAAATGTAACTGAAAATACGTTTTTCACACAGTTGGTTATCCATTGGAGCCTCTAATATCTAGTATATATATATATACACAACGAAGGACTTGACAAGGTGAGTAAACAGAAATAGAAACAATATTCAACTGAGGGGCACTAGTGTGTGAGAGAAAGCGCAAGAGGGAGACGTAGAGTGAATTTGGGATTGAAAAGACATCCCGATGTCAGTTTCTGTCGCCTGGATAACAATTGTTTATAAGCTTTGGTAATAAAATATGGTACCTGCAGTCATTACGATTTACATCAGTCTTATAGGTGACCGAGGATCGTATTTTCTTCCAGATCGATCTGTTCAATTTTATTTATTTAATGACCTATTTTTAAACTTTTTTCCGTGTCTGCTATGTCATGATATACCTTAGAATATTTATTCAATCGTTCTGAATGAATGTTTAGTGTAATATTCAAGTAAAATCAATGCTAGATCTATATTATGGCTATGACTTTACTGTAACTTGTTTTAGATGGAGTACTACTACACGAGTTATGTCGGGGATTTTTGCACAGGGATCATGCATTGATAATTTAAATGCAACTTTGTTTTGGTTTTACCGAACACAACAAATATCAATTTGACTTTAACATATCTAAAAACCACCACACAATGACAATACTGGCCATTGCTGTTAGAAATAGCTATAGCTACTCTCAGATGTTTTGCGATCTGAAATCCTGTACTATGTACTGTGACCAGCTGGATTAGTTCGACTAGAAAGTAGTATTGCCCAATGTTGTTACAGTACATTGGAATGAATTTTCTTTGACATGTTTACATGTAAATATTATATTCTATTCAGTGACAATTCCAAATAGCAACATAAACCTTTGTTATAACAGTTAAAAATACTATAATGGTCTGTTATTATTTGTCAAATGGTTGATAACGTTTTCCATGATACGCTATGAAATGTAGAGGGAGCTGGTCAGCTGGTGACTACTGTCCCACCAGAATTATACACCTCAGTGAAGAAATGGAAGATGTTAGATTTTTTCCATTATAGTCTGCATCTTCTATACTCCATGAACAGTTGAATTGAAACATCAATGTTCATAATATCTATGTGTTAGCTAGGCCTATACACATACTTTGAATGTATGTCGTTCTCAGCAGTTTGTGTGAAGAGTAAACTGAATTATATACTGTAACTGTGCTTTGCAGGTTTTCAATGTAATAAGTCCTTGCACCTGTTAGTAGTTTTACATTCGGAATTACAAGCCTGATAAGCAACAGCCAGGTCAAGGTGTAGTTAGGAAAATGAGCTCAAGATGTTTGTCTGTTCTAACGACAGTGTGGATTAAACGATTTACAGCAGTTAATACGTGTATATACATATATAATGTCTGTGTATATGCAGTATATATGGTTATTGTAGATTAGACACTGGCAGAGTGTGCTAGAGTATAGTGCTTAACATTTATGACAACTTGATTTGGCCTTATTGTGTATCCTGAGATACAGTTTCAGATGGTTTTTGGTTAAGACTAACTGATTAATATCTAACCTTCCCTATGTACTTTAGTTCTGTTATTGGGGAATTGAAATTGCAGTGTTTTTGTGACATCTGTCTTGGCATCTACAAAGATGTATCTGTGTGCAGGTTTTATCCAGTGATTATTTTGGTCCAGTGGAGGATTACCACCTTCTACCCCAATTACATTTTACTTTACTATCCAAACATGCCAATAGTTACTATCAATTCAGTAGGGTAATTCACCCTGCAACCCAGCCATCATTTGCTTTTGGGACACCTGGGACTTAACCAATAATGGGTTCTTGTTGCTCCTAAATCACATTGTCTAGTCTGCCAGCTTTCCCACAACTTACAGAAACTTGTTCCTCTAGAGTTACATTTATTTTAGAAATTTGATTGACTAATGTAATTGCTCAAAGAATGTACTTGTTAATGTACTATACAAATAAATAATTAGTGTATTGTCATGTCAGTGAACGACCAGTAAATTTTGCACTCTAGTATTAAGTAAGGTAGCAGTAGAAATAGTGTAGTTGCATCTATCAGTACCATATTGCATGTTTGTTTTTAGGCATAAGTTTCTCTGTGTAAATTGCTAGATGTATAAATATATGTGGAGAAATATGAATCAGGTAACAAGGGAGCCTGAGGTGGTGATTGGTTTGAGGTGCAGGGGTCTGGACCCTTCTCTTCACAGCTCCATCACAGCCTGGTCTCATCTCCTTCCAGGAGACACACATGAGAAATGTGGATTGTGTGGGCGAGTCTGATCTGCAATTAACGCTGTCAGAAAGAGAACGCTGGCGTTTACACCATTCCTCAGAACATGTTCGCTCCTCTCCTTTTTCCCTCCCAGGATATTTTGTCAAGGAGGAGAAAGCAGCAGGTAGCTTAACACAAGCAAGGGAAGCATTGAAGGCTGAAGGAAGAGACTGACGGACAGACAGGAGTTGGATATTCTTGGTTCAGGACAGAGGATATCACTACTTTATAGTTGGGTGAGCCACGATATCCAAGTACCTGTTTATCGTTTCTGCTATTTTTTTAGGATAGCCACTTTATCTACTTTATTATGTTTTTGATACTATGTGACGTGTCTCCATTCATGTTTTCTTCTGTTCTTTTCCTTAATACCTTTATATGGATTGGGGAAAACATATTCAGACCATCTAATTTCATGTGTATTAGCAGTACATATATTGAAGTGCTTACCTTGTTACAGCATTTTTCCGGTACAATATGGGTACACCACTTCTCCAACAGTACCCTGGAGAGCTGATCTGATGTAACCTGCAGCTGGCTAACCCGTCAGTTTTAAAGCAAATTGTTATGCTGTTCATGACAAGTCTAATTACCTACGTATTTGTTATGAAATCCATCAGCTTACACAATGGACATAAACTTGAACCTTATTTTTACCCTTGAGATAGATTGAAGAATTGCAGTGTATAAACCTTTCCATAATACTAAAAACTTAGTTGAGGTCATGCCATTACTTTTTTTTACCCATTTAATCGTAAATTATTTGTTTTCTGACTGTTTCTCTGTTGCAATTCACTATGGTGACTGTGACCAAATGTAGCATGTCCTCTCTTTTTCTCAAAGTTAAGTGTGAGGGAACTTTGGCAATTATGTTCGAGATATTTCTCACTTCAACACCAGAGGAAAATCCATGCTACTTCTCTATGTCCCCATTTGCTTTTGTGTTTTGTTACAAAGCTATTTGCGCATGCTCTGCAACATGATGCATTGTTTATTGGAGCTCCATCATCGAACTGGAGATTCCGGCATTCTCCTGTGAGACCTGGAGAAAGGATGCAGAATCTGGAGCCCAGCAGATAATGTTATAGGACTTTGTTTTTTTCTGTATTAACTTGACTCTAATAGAAAGTGTCCTGAGTACCGTTAATAAATAAAAGGGATATAATTAAAGTGAATCTATTTTAAAATAGTCCAATCCACGAATATGGAAACATTTCTTGCACATATTTGCAACTCTGAGCCAGTCCGGAAGTTCGTTTCTATCTTTTGCGGCCGCTGCAATGGCTGTGCATGTGAGACAAATTAATGTACACTATCCATCCTAGCATGGTCACCTAGCGCCGCAGTACGACCTGACAGAGAGCTCCAGATGCAGAACCCTCTGACTGCCTCCTGTCTCACCACAGGACCACAGAGAGTCACCTTTGATTCTAAATGGTTTAATTTACTCCAGGATACAAGCCAGTGACATGTTTGATAAACACACAAAACCGTAATTTAAAATGTGTATCAAAATATTGGCTCCTTGCCTTTTCTCTAATCTCACAAAACTGAGTCTGTGTGATTGTGCAAATACATGTCTGTGGAATGGGCCGAATCAAAACATCTATCAGGTTGTAAGGCAGCACAGTTGTAACTTTATTAGGCAGGCCCTTAATGTTCTGTAATGATGACTTCCAAACCGTTGACACCAGCTAGTATGTCATTTAAAAGTGAAAAGAAATGTACATTTGTAAAGTCATATTCAAACACTTATTATACCGAATTCGCATTTACTTTTTAAAGAGCAAGCACAGTCAAATATATAATTCAAGAGTATTTATTTAGAAAAATTTTAAAACAGGACGTTTTACTCTAATGTACAGTGGTGAGCCCACAAGTTAATGTAGAGCAATATAGACTGTGAACAACACTGGATTATACACAACGCATCACTGTTCATAATTAGCCCTATATAATTCTGATCTGAATACTGATATCTTTAACTACAGGAGTATTAACCTCTTCTGTTAGCCTTAACCAGTGTTTCTTACACAGAACCATGAGTGAACCATTCACTCATGCACTGTTTATTTAGGCAACTGTTAACAGTGACCTTTCAACTGTCCTGCCCTTGGCAGTGGCCTTTGGTAGTAAGCCATTCCATAAGGCGCACTCAGCACATGCGTTGCTGAGCAGGGCAGAGCAGCTTAAGGTTCCACAGCCTCTTCCTGTCTTCTTTGACCTTCCCCTGCGAGCCGTCAGTTAGACAGAGGTGTCCTGAACCGCTCAGCTCTCAGGCCATACTGGAAAATCAGCAGTAAGATCCTGAACCAAAGCGGCAGCCTCAATCTCCATTTAATCCTCTTTCACAACCATCCTCCCTGTGTCTCTTTCCCCTTCGACTGTCTGCGTGTCTCACACAGGGTTAAGAGTGCAAGTCAACTTTCAGTACGTGTTTACCGTTGCTGCTGTTTTTACACAATGCTAATCAAAGTGAACACTCGTGAAAAAGTTAATATAGGAGAGTGATGTACTTTGGGATCAGAATGTCTATAAGAAACCCTAATATACCATTAATGAGTGCTATTCTTAGCTTTAAGTGAACAAATTCTGAAGTTACCAGTTATTGCATTATAGAAGTGTGACTGTCTCCCATGCTGTATTGCTTTGGACTACTGCCAATTTGAAGGTCTCATATCAGCTGTTTACTTAGAGCATCCTGATGACAGTTAATGCAAACTGTGATTAGCCCTTTAAAGCTATAACTGAAATATCTATTTCGCCGAAGATCGACAAACACAGGTCATATTTTGATTCACTGTGTAACTCCTGAGATCCACCTCTACAAAGCTGTGTGTTGTAAGGGCCTGTGTGAAATTGACCAGAGCTGTTTTGATATTGAGTCATGTTAGATAAACAGTCCAATCCTATCTTTAGATGTATTCATTTCTGAGTGTATTTCTGACAGGCTCGCTACAGATTGGAAACAAAGCCAGTTCAGTGCCACTATGGCCTTTCTATAAACGGGACACATGATAAACAAACCAGTTTCATAACAACACGAGTGGCTATGTGTCGTGATACACTACTATGTTACTTCATTTGAGTAGGACAAAACCCATGATTTTATACTGAATTATTCCTTTTCAAGTCTAGGTATTTGAGTTACACTGAGGACTGAGAAGACATAAACGAAAAGAGAGACTGCATGCTAGCTGCAATGTGGCTTTTGAGGTTAGGCTGTGAAAGCGTCTGCTATGTGGTGGAACAGAGGTAATTGCCTTTAACAGACCCCCTTGCACCTGTGGGACATCTCTCTCGTTCTACAATATTTGTGTCACTATTGATATGTTAGCAAACCCACAGGCACCTGTATGTGCACCATTTAAAGTTTGAGCCTTCTGTAGACATACTCCATTCTGGCCATCCTGTGGTTGATCAGTTTGGTTGTTGTTGTTTATGACATGAAAGGTGTAAGAAGTTCCACGTCTTGTTGAAAATGTGTTGCATACTAAGAGCAGAGTGCAGAGGAAAAGGAGTAGCCTGATGGTTACCGTGTCAACTGAAATACCTACACTATTAGAGGTCACTATTGTTGTATACATTCTCCCCTGAAGTTGCTCCTCAACTGAATTTCAATGAGAGTTTGAGAAAACACAAATCAAAGGAATACATTATAATCTAATTTGCCAGATCAAAAGATTTCCTGTGATCGCTAATATGCTGCTCTATACATCTGCTTCATTTTAGCAGTAAGATGGATGTACAGTATGTTTCCTTTCAAGATGAATTGTAGGAATATAATAGTCAATATTTATATTATGCATGGATGAGCAGCATATGACTTCTCAAACATTTCCGTTAACTCAAACTCCATGTAGTTGGGACACCTATGGGCAGTCTGGTGCTCCAACATCACTTTATGTTATTTTATTAATAACAAACTGTCGATTTCTGCTCCAAATGAAACAGCACTTAATAATTTGATGTAATAATTTGATGTAACGTCGGAGCTCAAGGTCCATAGTAGTCAGTAACTTGTTTAAGGAAATGACATTTTTTGTGATGTTGGTGGTCAAATTTGTTGTTGAGGTAACTTAGCTTATGAACTGCACAGGTAGTACAACGGCAAGGCTAATTGTAAGCTCTGGCTTTTGTTCCTGATTAGCATGCAATCAGATAATGATATGATGTGGGTCAAGCAACTGCAAACTCAATTGTGTATCTTGGCCAGTGAATGCATTCTCCTCAATGTTCTTGGGTAGTGGCGAGCTATTGTAGCAGTCTGATTAGAAGCAGAACTACTCTGCAAGATGCGTATCGTAGGACCTGTCTCTTTTGGTCTCTCCCAGTTGCCTCAGCTTTGCAGATGTATGGCTTGTGTTTTGTGTGGATTTGAAGGTCATAGTACCCAGTGTGACCCCATGCATTGAGAATGTGCATTAGCTGGTGGTGGGATTATTCAGGCTTCATGTAACTGGAGCCAAAGTGTCCGTCTGGGCTCAAACAGAGCTAGGGGCTTGACTGTATCTTTGTTTGTTGGCCAGGACAGTTGGAGAGAACTAGTAACCCCTGTGGTCCTCCAACACACGCTCGTTTCGTGAAATCCATCGTAAATCCTTTCTTCTCCGTGACCTGGAGACCGATCGATGGTTGAGTGGTCCAGATGATGTTGCTTTGTTGGTACGCTAGTCAGTGGATGACTGCACTCCTGATAGCCATGTTTCAATGAGAATACTATTACATAAGTGTACTATCGCAGAAGACTTTTGAAAACTGCCACGGCCCTTTTCGAATCGCCTTTTTGACTGTAACGTCCGGTCCAGGAAGGACTGGTGTAGGGACTCTCATTTAGTTTATTCCCTGTTTCTTCCCTTGCTCCCTCTTGCATTGTGTTTTGGCTCCCTCTTGTGTCTGTTTCATGTCTTGCTTTAGATTATGATTTAGATTATGTCATTGTTAATTGATCCCCAGCTGTTTCCTGTTTAGTCCTCGTCATGTCAGTATTTAGGTTGTGTGTTTGTTCCCTCCCTTGTCAGTCAATGTTTCCTGTTATGTGTCCTGCTCGAAGTTGTATAGGTTTTGCCCCACGCGGCAGTCTTTGATTTATTACAAATAAAAGGTATTTGGATGATTGCAACCTTCGCACTTGTCTCTGCATTTGATACAACAGAGGATAACGTGACATTTGACAATTAAGTTCAAATCCAGTGACTTGTGTCTTGAGTAAAACAGTGGTGTATGGTTTGTTTTTGTAGTTTACCGTCATCTTAATTGAAGGAGTATCTGCGTTTACTGTAAACTCTGAGATTATCTTAGCAGTGTGCAGCCAAAAATGTTCTGCCCCTTCAACTTCCCCCTTCGATGCTTTCCGCCAGTGTAAGAACAGCCATGTGATCCCTGCCATAGAATGAAGCTGTAGAAGAGACATGGCACTTTCACTGAACTTGGCATGACATCATCCCTCTGTCTTTGAAGCACTGGCAGCATCCAGCCAGGAAAATTATTACACCACCTGTAGTAAAACGTGTAGTCTCAGTCACGCTGTAAGACTTGGAGCAGTAATACAGCATGGGTGATTTTAGCATTCTGAAATTTACATTTGTTTGTAAAATGAAACCTTTGATGTCCCTTGACTGGACAAACAAAGTGTAAAAAAACTATTTCTGATGTGTGTGTCTACAGTTTCCCTTGGGGGAAGTTTGTACCTCAAAAGGAGGACTTGTAAATATTGCCATGTTGAACATTTTAAGGTAATTAGCAGTGTTTTGGAGATTACATGAAATAGACAAACATTTTGGAGAGATTAAAGTAGTGTGAGTCTTTGGTTCATTGTCGTTCATCAGCTGGTGTCACTGCATATACCAAAGCTTTATTCAATAGTTGACTGCTGTTTTGTTGTTCTGTTCTCAGCTTAGAGAGAATATTTTACCTTTACTGATCAATCAAGTCAATCAACATTTTTTATAAAGCCTTTTTTACAATAGCAGTTGTTGGAAAGTGCTTTAACAGATACTTGTCTTAAAATCCCAAAGAGCAAGCAACAAGAATTTGGCTGGGAAAAACTCCCTACTAGGTGGAACCTAGGAAGAAACCTAAAGGGCCAGAATCAAGGAGGTGGTCCATCCTTTTCTGGCGGTACCGGGTGGGGAATCTGAAAGATACACAGCCTATTCTATGGACAGGGACTGACATTAATGATGGCCAATGGCCTTGGTTTCATCACAAAATTGTTCCCTAAATACAAGCAAAAATTGTAACTGTAGGAACTGTTGTTCCATATAGTCTCTGGTTTTGATGTGACACAGTGGGAGAAATGTATTGCTTGTTTCTGAGAATTACAGAAATGAATGTTAATCACAATACTTCAAACTTCTGCTTCAGACAAGTAGTTTGTCCTAACGAACAAGTAAAAAACAGACTTACTTAAAGTTAATGTCAACCCCTGACAGAGGCCACATGTCTGTGACCACAGTCTTTGTGTAGCATCAACAGAGTTACTGAAAATCCCCCCCTGTAGTATGGATTTGTATGTCTAGTCTGACATGTAGAGTACAAAATATGTAACAGGTTTCAGGATAAAAAATCCATTGATATCATTTGGAATGTTTGGAAAGTTTATTTAAAAAAATACATGTGTATACTGTATATTGGATGTACCTTAACCAGTTGCATGTAAGAACAAATATTATTATATTTTCCTTTAAAGTTGTACAAATTATGTAAACGTGAAAACGAAGTGTATTTGGCTTTACTGCCAATACACCTTTCTTTACACTAGATAATGTCAGTATGTTTTCTGGAGCTGTTTTATGCTTGATAAACCTTTCATCATTCTGTCAAAAATTACTAATGCCATGTTTAGAAAACACATTTAAATGCATGATTTCTGCTAGAGATTCTAACTACAAAACGTTTACAAGCGTTCAACAATTAATTCTGTAAAATGCTAATAAATACCTCCCAGAACAAGTACAAAACATGTGGTTAATATGCAAACTTATGAAACTCAGATGTCATGTCATATTATCATGAATCACATTACCCATATTATCCATGACATCAATATAATAACTACCGGTATTGTCCTGTATTCAGTTGTACCCTACTCTTTGTCTCCTGAGCTGGGTTCTCTTGCAGTATATGAGTGTGTTGGGAATTGTGTTTTAGAACAATTGAGTACATTTAATATAGTTTGGTTTGCCACCTGTCTCTGCCCTCCCTCCCCCGTTGTGCATGGCGTGGGCTACTTATCCAGGTGTAATGGTAGGGTGACTGAGCCCATCCCTGGTATATCAGCTGTTCTCTGGCTATACTCGGCAAGTCAAACCCTCTTCTCCCCAGCTTGTTTCTACTCTCCTTCCTAAATCCCCTCAGCCCCCTGTCACTGACCCAGCTGCCAACAGTGTTCAGACCATGCATGGGGGGAGAGGCATTCGTCACCAGCAACTGGGCCTCAGTCAGAGCCACAGGCTATCACAGAACAGTTGGCTTGAAAAGATTCCTGGAGAGGCAGGCAACAGGGCCTGTGTGTGTTGGTTATACAGCAGAGCCTGTGTGTGTTGGATATACAGTGCCTTGCGAAAGTATTCGGCCCCCTTGAACATTTCGTCCTTTTGCCACATTTCAGGCTTCAAACATAAGGATAGAAAACTGTAATTTTTTGTGAAGAATCAACAACGTTGATTGGGACACAATCATGAAGTGGGACACAATCATGAAGTGGGACACAATCATGAAGTGGAACGAAATTCATTGGATATTTCAAACTTTTTTTACAAATAAAAAACTGACAAATTGTTGGAGCAAAATTATTCAGCCCCTTTACTTTCAGTGCAGCACAATCTCTCCAGAAGTTCAGTGAGGCCCTCTGAATGATCCAATGTTGACCTAAATGACTAATGATGATAAATAGAATCCACCTGTGTGTAATCAAGTCTCTGTATAAATGCACCTGCTCTGTGATAGTCTCAGAGGTCAGTTGAAAGCACAGAGAGCATCATGAAGAACAAGGAACACACCAGGCAGGTCCGAGATACTGTTGTGGAGAAGTTTAACGCCAGATTTGGATACATAAATATTTCCCAAGCTTTAAACATCCCAAGGAGCACTGTGCAAGCGATAATATTGAAATTGAAGGAGTATCAGACCACTGCAAATCGACCAAGACCCGGCCGTCGGTCTAAACCTTCAGCTCATACAAGGAGAAGACTGATCAGAGATGCAGCCAAGAGGCCCATGATCACTCTGGATGAACTGCAGAGATCTACAGCTGAGGTGGGCGAGTCTGTCTATAGGACAACAATCAGTCGTATACTGCACAAATCTGGCCTTTATGGAAGAGTGGCAAGACGAAAGCCATTTCTGAAAGATATCCATAAAAAGTGTCATTTAAAGTTTGCCACAAGCCACCTGGGAGACACACCAAACATGTGGAAAAAGGTGCTCTAATTAGATGAAACCAAAATCAAACTTTTTGGCATCAATGCAAAAAGTTATGTTTGGCGTAAAAGGAACACCCTGAACACACCATCCCCACTGTCAAACATGGTGGTGGCAGCATCATGGTTTGGGCCTGCTTTCCTTCAGCAGGGACAGGGAAGATGGCTAAAATTGTTGGGAAGATGGATGGAGCCAAATACAGGACCATTCTGGACAAAAACCTGATGGAGTCTGCAAAAGACCTGAGACTGGGACGGAGATTTGTCTTCCAACAAGACAATCTACAATGGAATGGTTCACAAATAAACATATCCAGGTAATAGAATGGCCAAGTCAAAGTCCAGACCTGAATCCAATCGAGAATCTGTGGAAAGAACTGAAAACTGCTGTTCACAAACGCTCTCCATCCAACCTCACTGAGCTCGAGCTGTTTTGCAAGGAGGAATGGGCAAAGATTTCAGTCTCTCGATGTGCAAAACTAATAGAGACATTTGATGAAAAAGTTTGAAATATCCAATAAATTTCGTTCCACTTCATGATTGTGTCCCACTTGTTGTTGATTCTTTACAAAAAAATTACAGTTTCATACCTTTATGTTTGAAGCCTGAAATGTGGCAAAAGGTCGAAAAGTTCAAGGGGGCTGAATACTTTTGCAAGGCACTGTACAGTAAGTTTCTACTCAGGCTTGGTTTGGAAGTAGAATTTTTAATCCACTGAACGTTCTCCCCTGTGCCTGGTTGTGTTTCTTGTTTTTCTGTACATATTTCCATTTCTTTTGTTAAAGGTGCAGTGCAATCAAAACATTATTTTCTTGTTTTTTATATTAAGAATATGATGTTTGAATATGTATATGTTTGTATGTATTTATGTACAATGGCTCTTAAAAGTATTCACTCCTTTCCACTTTCCACATGTTGTCAGGTTACAACATGAAAACCAATTGTATAGAATTAAAATCAAAGTTTTTGTCCAGGATTGATCTGTTTGCTACTGCATCAATTTTTCAACTTATTTTCTTAGCTTTCCAGGCCCTGACTCAAAGAAGCAACCCCATAGCATGATGTTGCCACCACCAGTCTTTAGGTTAGGGATGATGCACTCAGCATCATGTGCAGTGATCAGCTTTTTTGAATAACCTTATTTTCAGGCATGAAACACCTCCGCATTCGGTGAAATTCACCTTTTTGAAACCGAAATGGGTCACCTACGTAATTCGTGCAAATCCGATGAGAAAATATTGGGGGGGGTGTCCTGGCTGTGGCCAACACAGCATTTTACCCAGGCTTAGCAACTTTACAACTGGCTCTGGAAGCAACATTTTGCTCTCAAAATGCACCAGATTGATGCATTTAACTTTAAAACATACTAAATTTTCTTCCGAGGGAGCACGTCCCCAGACCCCCCTAGAGGGTCGAGGGTTCGCCGCATCCTCACCTTGTTTACCCCTGACCTGTTTGCATGCCTGTATACTGGATTGGTTTTGAATGTTCCTTCGTCTTTGTCTCCCAGATGTCTGTATGAAACACCTTAAAGGGAAATTTTGCCATAACTCAGTTGCTAATGTACTAATTTAAGTCTTCTCTTTACAGTTGAAACTGAGTCTTGCTTACTTTGGCCAGTGTTTTGCTGTGCTTGAAGATAATGTCCTGTGAGTCACCTATCTCACAAGCTGTTGACTCTCAGGAACATGTCTTCTGATTCTGTTGTGGCTTTGGATCTGCCAGACCTCTTCCTGTGAGAGTTTCCTCCAGTTTTCAAATACCTTTTGATGGTGAAGGAAAATGTACTCACTGAAGCCTTGAATTTCTTAGCAAATTTTCTAAGGGAAGACACACTTTTAACAGATATAATGGTCTATCTGCCTTCCTTTGTTAATTTATTTTTTCTCACCATTATTATAAAAGATACTACTTCCTGCAGTACAATACTGTACATAGAATGCTTTAGTTTTTCTAGTATAATTTAATTGTTATGAATAATTTTGTCATTAAGTTGGAGTTCACAAAATATTTATTGTTAGTATGTTTGTTGTTATTACATTTATTTTATTTTATTTGGAAACTAAGAGTTTTTATTAAGAGGGTTATAAGTAATCCACAAACGTAAACCACATTTCTTTTTACCTCTGGCAGTTTACAGCCTAATTTCAGGTTATTTACTGGACTTAAACTGCTTAACTGTCAATAAAAACTTTGAAAATTGGTGTGTTCTAAAACAAAGCTACTCAAGCAAGCTAAGTGATTTTGACCCCACATAATTGATTTCCCAGAAAAATCAGAAACAGATGGCATTAGATGTAGAAAAACTAGCCAAGTACTACAGGCTGAACAATATTCCAACACAAATGAATGTTTTTGTCATCTTGTCTTTTCCTGTTGAAAATATTTTGTGATTCAAGGTAAAATTATTCCAAGTTAAGAGACCACTGAAAATCTTTCTTAAATCAAACCCATTGAAAACGTCAGGAATATTATCAAGACAAAGCCAAACTGCACACCAATGTGAAAGATTGTTGGACAGCATGCCGAGACGCATGAAAGACAATTTTTATAATTATACAATTAATATTATTCCACCAAATATTGATTTCTGAACTCTTTCTAAGTAACACATTAGTATTGTTTTCAAAATGAATATTAACTTATTTTCTTTGCATTATTCGAAGTCTGACAATCTTGCATCTTTTTATGTTATTTTGATACTCTGAATGTCAATATTTTTATTTAGAATTGTGGAGAAATGTTGTCAGTAGTTTAACTGTGTGTTGAGCAATTTTGAGGAGACAGCAAATTTACACTGTTATACAAATTTACACTGTTGTACATTTTAGCAAATTAATTTTTTTCTGTGTTGTCACATGAAAAGTTATAATAATAATAATAATAACCTTTATTTATATAGCACCTTTCATACAAAGTATGCAGCTCAAAGTGCTTTACATCAATAAAAGTCAAATACAGTGGAATAAATTTGCATCAATAGAAACATTTACATCAGTAAAAGAAAAAGAAATGTAAATAGTTAAATTCAAAGCGTAAAAAGCATAGAGCACATTTGCAGGCAGT
>JACXGM010025567.1:0-15373 GCA_016801145.1 Umbra pygmaea | reverse complement strand
CAGAATTCAAATGCACCTTTAAAAGCAATTTTCCATGCCAATTCTATAATATTTACTACTTCTACTGTTGTACATTTTCCAGACCACTGCTCAGTACATAGTGTTTTATTATTATTATTCTTATTATTACTATTGTCATTACTATTTTAAAATTCTTATATTGTTGTAATTCTTGTTTTTAAGCCCACTGCATAGAATCGCTGAGCCATGTCAAAAAGAATTTCTCTGCATAGGATGATGTATGTTATTCAATGCATATGATAAATAAACAACTTTGACTTTGACTTTGAAAAAGTATATTCTTTCTATGAACAACAGTATTATAGGACTATTTCTGTAATGTCTATCTAAAGTATATGGAACGCATATACAGCTATGGAAAAATTTAAGAGATCACTGTAAAATCTCTTTATTCTCTTGACAGGTATGGGTTTGGGTAAAATGAACATTTTATTTTTTTCAATAAGCCAATGTCAACATTTCTCTCAAACTACAAATAACAATATTGTCATTTATTTGCAGTAAAATATAACTGGTCAAAATATAAATAAAGTTGCAGTGTTGTCAGACCTCAATAATGAAAAGAAAATAAGTTCATATTCATTTTTAAACAAAAGAAATCTAATGTGTTATCTTAAGAAGGGTTGAGAAATCAATATTTGGTAGAATAATAATAATTGTAAAATAATAATAATTGGCTGTCATGTGTCTTGGCATGCTCTCCACCAGTCTTTCACTTTGATGTCAGGTGAATATGCCACTCCTGGTGCAGGAATTCAAGGAGCCCAGCTTTGTTTCATGGCTTATGACCATACAACCTAGGGTATGGAATGTGGATGATGTTGTTCCTTTATTTTCCTTTTGTTTTTTGTAATTTTTGTTGATTCTCTGAAGTACACTCCCCTTTCAACGAAAGGCAAATCTATTTTAATATGATGGATTGTAGAAATAAATACTGATTCAACAGCTTTTTCTATTGCTGATTTCTTTGTATTAAGTAATGTCTACTGCCAATATTAACTGCTATTTTTTAAATAACCCATCATATTAAATACTAACATAATCTGTTTTCCTGCCTTGCAATAAGGTGAAAAATAAATAAATAATATAATACAAGAAGACAGAGTGCAGTACTTAATGATGTTGTGGATTAGGGCATACTATATATATATATATATATATATATATATATATATATATATATATATATATATATATATAAATAGCAATTAACATGCATCAGCTTTTATGCTTAGTTTAAAAGCATGACCAGTAACTAGAGTTTCACATCTGATGTTGGCATCGGATGTCGTCTTATAACAAGCTGTAGATTTTTATTTTTTTATTTTGGAAATTATTAGAAAGATTGGAAGTTAGGGTAGAAGCATTGTGATAGCCATAGATATATGGTGATAGTGGTACCAATTATTGTTGCTAGCTTCCTAGATTATACTACCTACGTTGGGTCAGAGATTTTGATCTCTGATTGGGTTCATGCCTTTCTCAGATGCCACAGTAATGACAGAAATTTGTACGTAGAAAAACATTCTGTAAGTGAGTAAATGTAGACGTGAACTAGTAAAGGTACAATTTCTGGGGAAATTGTGAATTGTTCTTGCTGCCACCTGTAAGCTGTGTCTCAATTGTGAAGGCCACATTTGAAGGCCTATTGCGTCACAGCAGTGCTACGAAGGCTGTTTCAATTCAAAAGCTGTGTCTCAATGTGAAGGCTGTATCCTTCACCGCTCATCACCTGGCCAATACCATCCCTACAGTAAGGCATGGTGGTGGCAGCATCAAGCTGTGGGCATGTTTTTCAGCGGCAGGAACTGCGAGACTAGTCAGGATCGAAGGAAAGATCAACAATGTACAGAGACATCCTTGCTGAAAACTTTCTCCAGAGCACTCTGGACCTCAGACTGAGCCGAAGGTTCATCTTCCAACAGGGCAACAACCCTAAGCACACAGCCAAGATAACAAAGGAGTGGCTACAAGACAACTCTGTGAATGTCCTTGAGTGAGCCAGCCAGATCCCAGACTTAAACCTGATTGAACATCTCTGGAGAGATCTGAAAATGGCTGTGCACAGATGCTCCCCATCCAACCTGATGGAGCTTGAGGGGTCCTGCAAAGAAGAATGGGAGAAACTGCCCAAAAAAAGGTGTGTCATGGTTGTAGCACCATATTCAAACAGACTTGAGGCTGTAATTGCTGCCAAAGGTGCTTCAACAAAATATTGAGCAGAGGCTGTGAATATTTATGTACGTGCTTTTTTTTCCACTTCAGTCACATGGTCATTATGGGATATTGTTTGTAGAATTTTCAGAGAGATAATTAATTCCATCCATTTCGGAATAAGGGTGTAACATTACAAAATGTGGAAATAGTGAAGTGCTGTGAAAACTTCTCGAATGCACTGTACATAGCATTATAGGCAAGCACACTTAATAGGCTATATTCACAGCTCCACTACTTCCTCAACTTAAGCGGGCTCCTTTGTTTCCTGTCTTACAATATTGGATGAACTGATTAATCCACGTGTGTCACAATGGTCAAACACAAGTGGAATAATCAGTTTGTCCAATAATGTAAGACAGGAAACAAAGGAGCCCGCTAAAGTTCAGGAAGTAGTGGAGCTGTGCATATAGCCTATTAAAGGACAACTCTGGTGCAAAATGATCCTAGGGGTTAATAACACATTGTTACAGAGTCGACCGTTCTCTGGGATATGTTTTCATGCTAATCGAATGTGCCCAGTTTTAGTGCAAACTGATAATTACCTTATAACGCTAGTTGTGAGGGCATGGATGAAGTAAAAATAAATCGCTATTATAGACCACTAACAAAACTCAAAATAGCACCACACTTCCACGGTAGCATAAGGAGGCTCTCTACATGCAAACCGAAGCATTGAGATCTTTGTAAGTGTTCAGACACTTTTTTAGAAATATAGTTTAAAAGACATAACCGTTCATGTATACAGCCAGGCGCCATTTTCGGAAATCAGACTTGATCAATCAAACCACAAACTCTGTACCAATGTGTTACCCGTGTACAAATGTGTTAGTAACCCCTAGGATAATTTTAAGACGGAGTTGTCCTTTAAGAATTGAACGTCTAAAATGTTAAAGCTGCAATGCAGAACTTCTGTCTCCCACTTCTGGCAGTGAGAGTATTTACACAAACACTGTCAACATGAGTTTATGACATATGCCTACACATGGATCACTTTCTTTTTTTAGACTGTAATCCTTCATCTGAATGCAGAGTTACTTTTTCATCTGGAGCATCAGAACATTAGATAATTTTCTGATTTTTTTGCAGCATTTTACAGCATACTCCTAGTTGCTGTAATGTTAGCCCCTCCTTCCTTCGCAACAGTTGCTCCCCTCTTCCGCTCTGGTATACCAATCATTGCTGTTTGACGTTAAAAACGCCTCATTACTGGTGCTCCAGCGCAGGAATATTGCCACAGACACCACATTTAAAAACTCAGTTTACTGCCAATTGAGCTGGCGGCAATAGGCTTAATCAGCATTGTGTGTACTGGTTTGTCAAGGCCTGGAATGTAATCAAAGTTCATTTATAAGTAAGAATCCTGCACTGCAGCTTTAATTACAAGGCGTGACAGGGTGTTTTTACATTCACAAATCTAATTGAATGCTTAAGTTTCATGTTTTACCCTTAAATCTACAAAAAACAATTACGTTTTTTGGACAATCCTAACAATACGTACAATACAAAGTGTAAGTTCTGGAGAAAAATAAAAATGTGTTATAAACAAGGTTTTAAGACCAATGGTTATACATTTTTTACATTTTACATTTTAGTAATTTAGCTGACGCTCTTATCCAGAGCAACTTACAGAAGTACAGGGACATTCCCCCGGAGCAACTTAGGGTAAAGTGCCTTGCCCAAGGACACAACAACATTTGGCACAGTCAGGAATTGAACTTGCCTATGCAGATTGCTCTATAACAACAAAATGATAGACCTTGCTGTGAGACATGCTACTGTATGTAAAAAAACATTCACTAGGGTGTGTTCTATCCAAAAAATGTCTCATAGACCAGAGGCAGTATAGCCAGCAACACAAAAACACGGACCCACTGCCACTCTTCCATTTAACTCACTTCAGACCCAGATTGAATATGCAGATTTCTCTATAACAACAGTATTTACAACGGAGCTCCCCCTTTCCAATTGTAACAACCATTAGCTTCTAGCAAGTATGGTTTGAGAGATTATGATGCTTGGACATTCCTGAACATCAATCGACTTTGAAAGAGACATTTAATTTAGTGGCAGTCAAAATTAAAACAGGGTAAAATGAAAGCAATTAAAGCTGAGTGAATGAAAGGATATGGATTTTCCAACTCTCAGGAAATAGGATCCTCATCTAGCTAGAGCTTTCTAAATGAAATTAAAATTAGATGTTTTCAGTAGGTCACATGAAGCCAGGATAGGCCTCATGAAAGTACAGTACACCTGCATGCCATCCCCCATCTTTAGTCATCATTCTCTATCACTCCTCTTCCTGACTCGGCCCTGCTTGGCTCAATATCTGTGTTCCTAATGTCCCTTGCCGTTGTTGTCTATTAGGTCATCTATCCACAGGCTCATGGCTGTTGCCTTGGATGAGACAGGTCTTCAATGAGAAAAGGCTCAATTTCTTTAAGTGCATTAAAGAACTCAGATTTCCCTCTATGTCCACCTGATGTCAGTGCCTCATATACTGTTCTCATCTTGTCATGACGTGTGTGTGCGGCATTGATGTTTGCATAGATCTCATCACTGATCATGCCCTTCGTGAGGAGAATATCTGCTATAGCAGACACATTATTGACTCTGTTGATGAGATCTGGTCTGTATTTATCAACAAACTCAACTTCTCTGATAATTTCTTTATCATCTCTGTATTCAGCTGTTCGTATTTCAGCTTTCCATACACATTGTCCTTTCTCACTGATCAGCTTCATCTCAAAGTCCACCGCGGCGTCCCTTATGTACACTTCAAAGTAGTTTGGCATGCTTTTTCTGAATGTCATTTTTCCAGGTGTAATCGAGGAAAGACACGAGGTATTAAGGCAGAATTGACTGCCAAACCTTTGTGACGTCTCTGGCTTTGGCTTTGGAAGTCTTACGAATCCATATGACTTCTCCTTTTCCTCCGTGTCCATTTCTAGAGATGGGTCACATCTGATCAGATATGTGTGTAAGGTGAGCATTGCTCTAGTGTGTCTAAAGATCAAAACATTACAGTGCACTCTAAAAAACAATCGACGCTTCATTACCAAACCCCTACCAGAGAAAGTGGGATGAAGCAGCTTGGCATGGGAACTTGTTACCTCATCCACTTCCTCAACTACTACTTTGTTGTCTTTCACATGTATGACCTTCATGCTTTCTCTCAAGGAGGACTGTGGGTAGCTTGGCTCTATACAGACAAAGTGCGGCAGTTGAATTTCTTCTAGTTTTCCACAAACAACTGTGATGTCCAGAAATGGACCAGCTTCTTCCAACTGCATATTCCTTAGAGTTGCCCGTTGATGGTCCCAGGAGTTGAATTTATATTTCAGCTTGACTTCGTTTTCACACACCCAGCGCAGACCTGACACGCTGCACTGGTAATGCCCTTCTTCAGATGACTTAAGTGTGTAGACTGAGATCTGATTCTCTTTTGACATGTAGGGTTCCACCTGAGTCCAATGGGTTGAGCTCTTCATATGGTTACAATTCAAACATCCCTTCTCATTATCAGTCTTAAGGTCTACTTCATTTTGTAAAGTCAGTGTTGAATTAGTTGAATTTTCAGAAAAGAATGTGTTTACCATCTGTGAATCCAGTCCATCTGTTTTGGTCAATTTCATGATTGTGTCCTCTATCAATGTCACTGCTGAATCATTCCAATTACTCAATATTCCAGGAACTTTCTGACCAGGGTCATCGACATCACAATCTCCATTAGGAGCTTTTGAGTGTTGATACTTGGCCTTGACATATCTCAAAATGTTTTTATCTCTTAAGTACATCAACCAACTATGACTTTTCTTGCTGTCGCTCAGCTCTTGTTTCAGTTTGTATAAAGTAGCATCATCTTGCTTTTTTAAAATTGTATCCAGTGATTCCATTATTGCTATTTCTTCTGCGCTTCTGAGTGAATGTTCTTCCTTCTCACGGATGTTTGAGAGTTTTCCATTGCCGGACAAGAAGGGTAGGAGAGGATTTGACTGATCATCTGAAAGCTCAACGTTTTTAGGTTCACAGTCATCAACACCATCATGATCTTTTTACGTGGCCATTTTTTGCAAAAAAGATTCTCAAAACAAATATCACATTGTATGTATATGAAATTTATAGAGCCAGTTTACTTACTGATTCTTGGTATATCACCTAATAAATCATCAAAACAGACAATAATTATTCAAACTAAGACAAAGAAACTAAAGTAAAACGCATTTACTGCAATGAGAGATTTTACTTTCAGTATTAAGATGGGTTTGAACTTTGTCTGGGATTGAACTTTGTCTGGGTGTGAACTTTTCTGCTATTGGCTATAAGGTAGGCAGATGGTCTTCTTTAGTGATGGGCATTCAATGCTTCATTACTGTTCATCAAGCAACAGGATCAAGCTGTCAACAAACTCAGAATTTACTTTGCAAAATAAAAGCCTTCACTGATATTTGACACATTGCAATGCATTTCAAAAATACAATGACAGGCATTCAATCATTTATTTCCTTTCTTCTAGCAGCAATGTATTGTGCTGGCAGCAGCTAAATTTATTTTTTCCAAATAAAAGTAATTTTGTGTCAAATATCAGTGACAGGTTTTATACGTTGATGGGTGTTCCTCAAGTACAGCTATGGGCTACAGCCACAATCAGTTTCTCAATTTTTGCCACATCTACAAGCAAGGATTCACCTCGAGCCTTCCCACCATCTCCTCTGTGCTCTACTTCTATTGTAAAGTCACGTCGCGTTGAACAGATTAATTCGCATAAAGCTGGGAATCTCCAGCTTTTTTGTCGTGCAACATTTTCTCAAATGCTGCGCCGCCTTCCCGGGATGCTTTGCAGGCGCGTTGAGGTCACCCATAGGAATAGAGCAAGGTGCGACATGGTGGTGACTGTGATGGCCACTGTAGCACCTTCCAGGACTTCTTCTGAAACCTTGGACTGACTTTGAGGTCATGATCATTGTCCTGTTTTTTGGAAGGTCCAATAACGCCCAAGGTTCAGCTTCCTCACAGACACACAGTTTCTCCTAGGATTTCCTGATACTTTGATGAATCCATGTTGCCTTCCACCTGCTGTAGGTTTCCTGTGCAAGAGGATGCAATGCAGCCCCAGAGCATCACAGAGCCACCACTAAACTTGGTAGTGGGCAAAGTGTTCTTTTCAGACTATGCTTCATTCTTATATCTCCAGATATACTGCTGCTGATCCATCGGGATGGAAAGTTTGAGTTTTGTTTTATTGCTCCACAGAACAGAATCCCAAAACCTCTGTATCTTTATATGTTTCTGAGCATATTGGAGCGATTGTTATTGTGCTTTTGGGTCAGTATTGGTGTGCGTCTTGGAGTTCTGGCATGGAAATTAGAGATGATCTGAGTATCTGTATCCATACTCGGAATGGGCGTGGCCTACCCGGGTCAGGGTGTTGCTACCCAGAAGTGTTTGATTTAAGCTGAACATCGATATGGTTTGCTCAGAAATTGCTATATTTAGTTCAAAACTATTGACTGAACAGCCTCCGAATTGAGCTACCGAGCAATGTTTTTGATCAAAACTATAGCAATTGCTGAGCACTGAAACCTCAGTGCCTGTTGCCACCAAGTCTTGCTGCAGGTCTTTTGCAGTCACTTTATGGTTTTTCACAACCTGCTATCTCAGAAATCTGGTCTGCAGCCATTGATAGCTTTCTTTTTCCACCCCGTCCAGGTAGTGTAGCCACTGTTCTCTTAACTTTGAACTTGCAAACTGTGCTTCCAATGGTGTCTCTGGGAACATTCAGTGCCGGGGCTCATTGTGACATAGCCAGCAACACAAAAACACAGTGTCTCTGGGAACATTCAGTGCCGGGGCTCATTGTGACATAGCCAGCAACACAAAAACACAGTGTCTCTGGGAACATTCAGTGCCGGGGCTCATTGTGACATAGCCAGCAACACAAAAACACAGTGTCTCTGGGAACATTCAGTGCCGGGGCTCATTGTGACATAGCCAGCAACACAAAAACACAGACTCACCACCTACAGTATCTCCCATTGAGCTCAGGCTGAGATTGCATATGCAAATTGCACTATAACAGAAAAAATATTAAAAGCAACTAACTTGCTATGGATAATTGTTCACTAGGGTCTGTTCTATCCAAATCTATTCTCATTTAGTGTTAATTGGGAGTTATTTAATCAGCCAAATATTTTAGGAAGCTTGGTAGCAATCTTTCTAAAATGAGGAAATTCGAGGAACAAAAAGTTATCACAGGTGTATCGGTCTTCTCTGAAATATCAACAGATGCTTTAACAGAGGAGGAAAAAATTGAAATGTTCAATTTACAAGAGAACCTGGATAAAATATATAAGCGGAATTCCTCTTGAACTTTTCTAATTTCATAAAGAAATGCTGCTGGTTTGATCTCTGATTTACAAGCATAATTTCACCCCCCAAGTTTTTCTTAATCAACTAATTTAAAGAGATCTCTTTCAAAATGCTCCACAGATTTTACCCAACTAACCCAACTAACCATTTCCTGAGAAAATGAAAAAAAGATATTGATACCAGTTGTTCTTTTTGTGGTGAACTACACGAAACACTGGTACATTTGTTTTGGTCTCGCCAATGTACCAAGAAACTTTGGAGCAGATTGTCACAGTTTATTGCTGTTCATATTTACCCTCAATTCACATTACTTTGGAAAAATGTATTGTTTGAATTCACTCAATATGAAATAAAGTTTTCTTCTGAGTATTATGTGATAGATTTTATAATTATTTTAACCAAATTCTATTTACATACAGTAATTTAACGTTTTTGAAAAAGAAGCCCAGCTTTTTGGAGCTGGCTGCCAATATTAAACAATACTTTTTTCTATACCTAACTGTACAAACAAAAAAGCAGTTAGATCATATGACCGCTTTACAATTAAATATATATATATCTGAATTAAAAAAAAAAAATTAAAAAAAAGAACGGAAATCTGATGTCACCTCTTTCCTCTATGCTTTTCTCTCTGGTTCATAGCCTTTTATATACACTGTTTATTTACACTGTCATTGTTCATAGACAGGCTCTGGTTTTAGTGTATATCTCGCGAGAATTTGGTTTAGAAGAGGTGACTTGAAAGTGACGTATGAGGAAGTTTACATATCGACAAGAAACTCGTGGTCAAAACTAAATCTTCATGTACATTGAAGTAGGCTTTTTAAATGTCTTCTGTTTTAATCAATGCCATTTTGTCGAGTTGCACAGATATCGACACATTATTTAACACCTTATGCTGGCCTAGTGACTCATGGCCGGACAGAGAGAGAGTAGAGGCGCTGACAACTTTCATTGAAGGTATTGGAAAACTATCCGAGTGTCAAACTACTGTCGATGGCGACAATGTTTCCTCAACTGCAAAAAAATATATATTTCTACGAAGAGTAGAGTCTGTCATTTGGAAACAGTGTTTACCATTTCTTTCCGAAGTATCGAACTACGAGGCAAGTAAATGTAACGGTGTGAAAGATGGAAGAGTTGAAATCACCAACGTTGTGTGCAGACTTCTCGGTATCTGCGTTACCACGCTGTGTGACCGCGCTGTTTCAGTATCTGTCGCCCGCACCGTCCTGTCATCCTTCCATCCACCGGACGGGGAGACAGAAGAACTGCCCGGCAAAGATGAGGGTCGTCTGGATATCGATGTGGCTATTGAAGCCATGTCATTCCTCCTCCCTGCTCTCTCATCCGAAGAAGAATTGACCATGTCGATCCTCTCAGCTGCTTTGTCTTGTATAAAGACTTTAAATGACACTCTTGTGTCCAAAATCACCGTCCGGTTACTTTCAACTCTTCTCAGCTGTTACAGCGGGAAGAAGATTGCGAGCACAGTCCAATTGATATTGGAGCATCTGTGTAGCTGGCATCAGAGTGAACACTCAGTCTCGACTTCACCTGCCGTGACAGAACGCGTGTTGCTCTGCTTCACAGCTCTTTCCTACTATCTCTTTCCTCCGGTCAACACTGAAAAAAATCTGAGCTGTACTCGTACGGACCCCCGCCGTTTTCTGCAGTTCTGGATGGTCCTACAGTATGGGCTGATACACAAAGACAACGTTTTCAGGAAGCGGGCTTTGTACCTGCTGAAGATGTGTGTCGCTCGGTCAGAGGATGAAGCAGCTGAATTTCCACTCAATTCAGTGTCTAATGAAGGTAAGAACCTGATGATAGACATGTTGTGTATGTATGAGAAAATGTAGATTGTAATGTTACCAATTTGGTCGTTTTTTATGTAAGATGTTCCTACTATCCTTGTAGGGGAGGAGAGAATGTTTAAATGGGCCCCAGACCAAAGCAAGCTTCTCAGAGAATTTTGGGAGGACTATGCCCTTGTCATGGAGACCTTAGAGGAGAACCAGGTGAGGAACAAGTACAATGAAATTCTTCATAATGCACAACCAAGCAATTCTAACAAGACATTGTACAATGACATATTTTCTCTGTGTTTGTCCAGATTCACGTGGTTCGTCCAGTTCTCAACAGAATTGATACGTTGATCCAAACTGCCGCGAATGATAGTCAAGGTAGTGTGTGTGTGTGTGTGTGTGTCTCCTGTAAGATGCCAAACCTATCTTTGTTATTCAAACATTGCCACATACTTCTTCCAATGGTCCATTTGTCTTGTCTCAGGCGTTAGTCTGTTCCACCCTTCATGGCTGCTGTGTGTGTACCAGCGGATGTTCCACAGTGAGAACAAGTCCGTAATGAGGGAGGGGGTGTGTCACCTCTTGGGGCTACAGGCGATCGAGCAGCCATCCTTCGCCCTGGCCTTTGCACAGGTTTGACGGCCTCGCTTGGTTTTCTTCTGCTTTGTGATTATTGAGTTAAATTACCCCAGGTACCTCCTCCATGAAATCCTTTCACACCCAATTCATGTTGATTATCCTGAATAACATTTTAATAAAAAGTTAGTTTTTCATGTTTTCCCTCTTAGGGAAATGTCATTAACAGTTGAGGCGTGAAGCCCCCATGAATAATCTAACCATGAGAAGAATATTTAACACTTAAAATAAATCGAGCTGTTGTACACTTCTTTTGTTTCTTAGTTTATCGTGGGTCCTTTCATGGATGTCTTGTCTGAAAATTCCCTTTTTCACAGGTCAGTCACTCATTTTGTTAAAGTGGCAGGTTTGCCTAAAGTTTCAAGCTTTTGACCAGTAACTGAAAGACTTCTAAATCCAATCTCAGATCCTGCATGGTGATCAAAATGGGACCTCCTGTCCCTTTACAAGGCTGTTTACTCTAATAGCTCCCAAGTTATTGCTGTAAATGACAATGTATTCTTAGTAATAATTATCATGTAAAATAAAGCTAATCATAGATATCACAGTTACCAATGGCAGCAAAAAAGGCCTTGGGGTTTATACTGTTTGTGCTACTGCGCCAGTTAATTTCAGCATGTTTTCTCTGTCCAGAACTGCACACCAGGGCATAGGGGATTGTCCTGAGCTGGGGGTGAAATTGCAGACCTTCATGGTCACCTTCTTCAACAGTTTGCCACAGGAAAACAGAGGTACTGCAAAAAAAATGAAGTCTGTTATTGTTCAAGTTAAAGTAGAATGTTTGTCTGTTCGTCTCCTCATTGAACTGAAGCCAGATACCAAAAGAAATGCCTCTTGATCAAAGATGTTCTGTATTGTTAATAGAGTAATACCTCTTGATCAGAGATGCTTTGTAGTGTTTACAGTAATACCTACTGATCAAAGATTCTGTGTAGTGTTAATACAGTAATACCTACTGACCAAAGATGCTGTGTAGTGTTAATAGAGTAATACCTCTTGGTCAGATATTCTGTGTAGTGTAAATACAGTAATGGTTCTTGATCAGAGATGCTGTGTAGTGTTAAAAGAGTAATACCTCTTGATCAGAGATGCTGTATAGTGTTAATACAGTAATACCTACTGATCAAAGATTCTGTGTAGTGTTAATACAGTAATACCTACTAATCAAAGATGCTGTGTAGTGTTAATATAGTAATGCCTCCTGATCAGAGATGCTGTGTAGTGTTAATACAGTAATGTCTCTTGATCAGAGATGCTGTGTAGTGTTAATACAGTAATACCTCTTGATCAGATATTCTGTGTAGTGTTAATACAGTAATGCCTCTTGATCAGAGATGCTGTGTAGTGTTAGAGTAATATCTCTTGATCAGAGATGCTGTGTAGTGTTAATACAGTAATGCCTCTTGATCAGAGATGCTGTGTAGTGTTAATACAGTAATGTCTCTTGATCAGAGATACTGTGTAGTGTTAATACAGTAATGTCTCTTGATCAGAGATGCTGTGTAGTGTTAATACAGTAATACCTCTTGATCAGATATTCTGTGTAGTGTTAATACAGTAATGCCTCTTGATCAGAGATGCTGTGTAGTGTTAATACAGTAATGTCTCTTGATCAGAGATGCTGTGTAGTGTTAATACAGTAATGCCTCCTGAACAGATATTCTGTGTAGTGTTAATACAGTAATGCCTCTTGATCAGATATTCTGTTTAGTGTTAATAAAGTACTGCCTCCTGATCAGAGATGCTGTGTAGTGTTAATACAGTAATGCCTCTTGATCAGAGATGCTGTGTAGTGTTAATACAGTAATGCCTCTTGATCAGAGATGCTGTGTAGTGTTAATACAGTACTGCCTCCTGATCAGAGATGCTGTGTAGTGTTAATAGAGTAATACCTCTTGATCAGAGATGCTGTGTAGTGTTAATAGAGTAATGCCTCTTGATCAGAGATGCTGTGTAGTGTTAATACAGTAATGCCTCTTGGTCTGAGATGCTGTGTAGTGTTAATACAGTAATGCCTCTTGATCAGATATTCTGTGTAGTGTTAATACAGTAATGCCTCTTGATCAGAGATGCTGTGTAGTGTTAATAGAGTAATGCCTCTTGATCAGAGATGCTGTGTAGTGTTAATACAGTAATACCTCTTGATCAGATATTTTGTGTAGTGTTAATACAGTACTGCCTCCTGATCAGAGATGCTGTGTAGTGTTAGTACAGTAATGCCTCTTGATCAGAGATGCTGTGTAGTGTTAATACAGTAATGCCTCCTGAACAGAGATGCTGTGTAGTGTTAATAGAGGTGATGTTCACTGGTTTCTCCAGGCCTTGTGTTGATGCAAATGGTCCAGCGGTTAGGCTCTCAACACTGGTGTGCCGTCCCCATCCTGTTCATCTCTCAGGCCCTGTCTCATCTCCCGTCCTGCCCACTCCTGGGCCCCGACGGCCTGCAGGCTCTCAGGTAGGCTCTCCATGTAATTATTGGGCCCTAGTCACTATAAACAGCAGTTGTTTGAGACTGTATTTCCATTGAACAATGCTTAATCAAGTGTGTAGTGTGATGTCAACTGTTCCTTAGAGTTTGTGTGTTTTGTCTCAGGGAGGTGCTTCGCTGTACAATGGTCACACATCAGGTGTTACTGAGAGGAGCCGCACAGTGTTTCCTGCTGAACAGCGCCCTCTCCCTGACAGATGTGGTAAGACGGTGCGACTTTGAGTACAATCTTGACATTTTGTAAGAAGCGACGATATCGGCGCACAAGACGATATCAGCGCATCTCCTTTTTTTAATTAGTTCTTTTATCCCGCAGTCCTCTGTGAGTCTCGACGACGTGTTCAGTCTCCTGGTTCACTTTAGAGCAGACGAGTCTCTTTGCAGAGGAACATCCCTTTGGAATCAGGTACTGTGTATGTGGCAACGGAGGCTTGTGATCCTTAATGGAGGAGGATGGCCTCATCATAATGTTTGTCCTGGCGTAAATGGAGTGGAGGTAAATAAATTAAACCCAGTATGACATACCAGTCAATTTAGTATGAGCCCATCCTTCTCAGTTAAGTATCACCGGCCTCCACTGGTATTTGTTCAGGGTTAGAAGGCAGATGTCAGTGTGTTAAGCCATGTTGTTATAGTTGACTTTAACCCTGTGTGTCTTCTTCTCCCAGCTGTGTGATTGGCTGTGCCACAGTGAAGGCCGCTTCAGGCCCAATGTCATAAAAGAGGGTGACTGCAGCCCCCCGGAGAGAGACACAGTGAGAGGCTACGTCCAACGCCAGATGGGGGCGTTCTTCCACGTCCCAGCAAGTACAGGTCCGTCACGGCACCAGTCACAACATTAGTATTACATTTCGGTTTTCACTGTAACTTAAACAGGCAAGTTGATTATGAACCCATTTTTATTTAAAAACCCAGGGTTTGCCGCCCCAAAATTGGGATGCCGAATATTGGATGTCATTAACCATACTAACTGACCAGTGTGGATCCATGGACTGATTGCAATAATTTATTGAACGTGTTGTCATAGGATACTTTAGTTAAATGCAGTCGTAATAATCCGTCTGATCTTCAGTTTGTGTTGTAACATCCTCCAGACCAGCCAGATAGTTTACCTGACTCCGGGGACTCTGAGCTGCTAGCCCGCGCCGTCCTGCTGTGTGTTGACCTGGAAGAGAGGAGGACGGGACTGAAGGCCGATGCTGGCATTGCTGGGATGGCTTCACTTCTGCGCCCCCTACTGGACACACTGAGCAGGCTTAGTACCAATGTCTACCTGCCTCTACGCAAGACTGACAGGAGCCTGCAGCTGCTTCTACGACTGCTCCAGCTCACACGCTTCAGACACGCTCATTCCCCAGGCCTGCAGCCGGAGCAACGGAAGTGTAACTACTCTACTAACTACTCTACTATACTCTTACTTAGGCACAATGTTGTGTGGTATTTGTATACACTTGAAGTCATTAAAACTCATTGGTCAACCACTACACAGATGTCATGTTAACAAACTAAACTTGTCTGTACGGTTGTATAAACACCACAGGACCACGCAACCATCCTTCCGCTATTAATACCATAAGATAACATTTAAAAAAAGACTTTGTCTTAAACAGTTGACTGTGTGATGGTCTCCATGGAAACGCTGGTGCTGGATGTGGTGGAGCCCATTCAGGAGTTCATCCTGCGAAGACTGAGCGGAGAATTGCAGGAGGTACACACACACACACACACACACACACACACACACACACACACACACACACACACACACACACACACACACACACACACACACACACACACACACACACACACACACACACACACACACACACACACA
>JACXGM010025564.1:0-15253 GCA_016801145.1 Umbra pygmaea | reverse complement strand
CTTCGTCACGAAAACACACTTTATTACAAAAAAGATTAGATTACTTCAAACCTGTGGCTGGTTAGCATGTCTACATCAGTGACAAACCTTTTGTGGTAAGTGAATGATAAAATCGTTTTTATTTTTTAGATGGTCTTATTTGGAAGTTGGTGTTGAGATTTGAAGCGAGAGGAATTGTCCGCCATGTTTTTTATTTTGTTCAGCTCCTCAGGGGGTAATACTTTTTGATTACACTTCAGTGAAAAGGCAACATACAGTGCGGATATCAGGGAATTGTCATAGCCTTGGAATGCAATTTTAGCCAATCAAATTGCAGATATCACCGGACCCGTTTTATAAAATTCAAAATACACGTACCACAGTTTGAGAACCACCGATTTAGCCCAACAGCAGGTGTTGTATTGCTACAGTGGTTTTAGTATGAGTACTGTTCTAGCTCAGTTTTGATTTTGGATACTTTTACATTGTAAAATTTACAATGAACATTAACATAGCTAGATAGCTAGCTAGTTAGCCTGTGAAGTTGAGAAACTTTTGCAACACATCCTATTTGTGACGAAACGACAAATAGTAACTACAGAACTGTAACGTGGATTAGTTAGTCAGTACAGGCTACCTGAGTGTGTTGACGTCCTGACGAGAGGTCATATCCTCACTGGAGCATCATAGCCCAGCCACTTCTCTGGGAAACGGTGATCTTCAGACGACCTCTTGTCAACATAGTGATATGAACACACATCGGGTCGTTTTGGTGGTTTCTTTAAGATGAGTGTTCTCAGCCAAAGCACCTCGTCGTCTTTAGGTGGTGTGTGCAAATCGTAAAGCGCCTCACAACTGCACTCGATTCGTAAATATGGTCGGTAATCAAAACACTGCTGCTGTAGGAACAGTTTTCGTTTCTGCCAATTATTGTGACATCCTTTCACTGAACATAAAATTCCTGATTTCAGGAAAACCATTTCCCAAAAACTTTTGTTATGTAATCACAATATAGAGTTAATCAGAAATGTTAATGCAAGCGGGGAGCTGAGAATAATGACCGAAAGCGGTAACCAGAAGTATTACACAAATCTCTAACAACCTCCACCCAGATTTCCAGCTCCCCCTCCCCTTTCCCCGTCTCATACAGCTTATGTGCATCACACTTTTTCAGCAAGTAGGGGCACCTGCAGCTGGAGCGGGCGCCAATTCCCCACACGGAAATTATAGATAATAATAATAGAAAAACGCTTTGCGTCGCAGAGGATATTTTTTAAGTGCCACCCCCACGTGACATAAAAAAATGCCACCCCGGGCGGTTGCCCGGTTCGCCCGTGCCAAAAACCGCTACTGGGCTGAAGCATTCACAGGGTCTGCAACCTTTTGCCACTCCAACGCCTTTTTGGTATTAGTAATGGCCACACTGACCATATAAGATTTTTTTTCATTTTTTAGCTTTTTAACAAACAATTTGATCACAATGGCCCTCATTTATCAAACGTGCGTAGAAACGAGTGTAGATCTGAGCGCAGAAAACATCTTACGACGAGACTTGTGTGATTTACAAAACATTCGTATCACTCCAATTCCAGCGTACATATGTTGATAAATCAGACAGTTGAAAACAATCGTAATTTAAATATCACGCCCACAAATATGCACAGATTAGAGGCCTCGCCCTTAGAATTTACAACATGGATAAGCAAAATCTGGCAAAGAATAGGATTTTCTCTCAGATAAATTTAAGATGCTCAGGTCTCAGGTGCAGGCCAACCGCTTGGTTTTATTTGGAAGCTCAAAATCAGGCGTCGATTGTTAAAGGAACATGCGGTGTTGACCGAGATTACTGCTTTATTCATTGAAAGCGATTAACGAGAACCTGAAGTGTATTTCAAATAAATGAATTATTTTCACTAAACATTCCACGTTGTATTTAAGTAGCTTTCTTACCCAATATAGCATTTATTATATTAGAAGCTAAGAATAAGATCCTGTCTCCTTCGTAGAGCCCCCAATAGTGGCTGTTGTGGCCTCTGATCTTAATTGAATGGCACCGTTCTCCAGCGCAATATCGTGGAGAACCTCGCATGCCATAATTATGTTGCAGGCCTGCTCTGGTGTATATAGCAGTGCCCCCACCCCACTTACCCAAGACAGAACCACCTGCCCTTGAGGAAACCTATATATCACTCCTGCTTGTTTCGGGATTTGCAAGCGGTGTTATGTACTCAGTCAGGGCATAACCTTTTTCACCAAGAGGAATCACATCCAACTGTTTCACCAAAGAACTATGTAGAACTATTATAACTCACAGAGGAGATGACTCCAGCCATGCAGTGCGCCCTCATGTAGCCTTGTTCCAATGCTGCAGTTTAGAAAAATAAAGAGACGCGTGTCCCACCCGGCCACTGGGCTACCATATTCAGAACAAATGTCCTGGCATCACATATGATCTAAACGTTGATTGAATTAAAGTTTTTGCAATTTATAAATGCATAATCATTCATGCATGGTGGCTACAGATGCAGTACAATCAATCACCCAATTCGCCCCAATTGGAAACCCAGCAATCTCATAAAATTGTCTTTTAATCAGTTTGAAAATACCGGAAAGGGACTTCATAGCCGCCAAAACTGCTGGCATACTTTGAATATTGTTGGCTGTAGAATACCAGACCTGTCCCTGAGCTCTCGCTGAAAAGTCCCAATGTAGAGAGCACGCATTAAGGTCCCCCAGATCTGCCATCGCTTCGACTACAGGACTGCCAAAGCACTTGTTTAAATAATATTCATATATATGTATGCAAATTCTCTAGTGTGACTAGCAGTGTTCATGGTATAACCACCCGGTTCAGTGAATTGTTGAACCAGCAATCATTGATGAATGTGTCTGCATCGCAACTACCCCATATTGCAAATTACATTTCAGAATTACGAATTAATTATATACAGCACATTGCTATTAAGTGGTTTAAAACCACTTAATAGCAATGTGCTGTATTAATTCGGGCAGAAATTAGGCAAACAACAATTTCAATTAAATAATTTTATTTGATTGAAATAGTTGTTTGCCTAATTTCAGCCCTCATGTTCTAGTCCATCCCGAAGTGAAAGGGAAAAAATAAACAACTTAATAGCAATGTGCTGTATATAATTAATTCGTAATTCTGAAATGTAATTTGCAATATGGGGTAGTTGCGATGCAAACACATTCATCAATGATTGCTGGTTCAACAATTCACTGAACCGGTGGTTATACCATGAACACCGCTAGTTACGAGAATTTGCGTACACGAGGTCAGACCAGACGTGAGATTTTATCGCAGCCTACAATCATGTTCAAATTGATAAATCCCTTGCTTTACGTAGGAATTGGCGTATGCCCGTTGTAAGCCTGTTTTAGGTCGTACGCACGTTTCATAAATGAGGGCCAATGTCACTATGGAATTCTGTTGTTTAAAATGTGTGCAATACCCTGTTTGGGAAACGATAATGAGGTGAGCAATGGCTGGAAAGATGCTATTAACCTTGTCTGTGGTGAGAATCAGAGCCATATGAGGTATCAAGGCCCCAGGTTATAGACATAGGAACCAATGTAGAACAACACACAAATGGAAGATTTCAACATTTATCTTATCTGTTATCACAGTATACTTCAAACATGAACGAGAGAGACCTAAATCTGTTGGGCTTGTGATGGAATCCCTGTTTCAGGGAGGAATAAAGAAAACACCAGACACACATGGAAAACAGCACATGGATCAGAACGTGTGATACCGAGCCAATAATGTTAATCCAAGGAAAAACATGTCTAAACTGTTTATTTTCCATTTCTGACGCTCTATGTGAAAAATGTCCCTCAACCGTTCCTAGTCCATGTGCCTTGTTTTGGCTAGCCCTTCCTGAAAGGCCAGAATACAGGCAGCATATCCAGACTTCTGGACATTTAACACAAAATGACTTAAGGGACTGGCATTTCCCAAGGTACATATAGCCTCTGACACGATATAACCAAAATACACTATATAGCCAAACGTAGGTGGACACCTGACTCTCATACCCATATGAACTTGTTTGTACATCACATTCCAAAACCTTGGTCATTAATATGGACTGGGCCACCCTTTGCAGCTATAACAGATGCCACTCTTCTGGGAATGCTTTTGACAAGAGTTTAGAATGTGTCTGTGGGAATTGTGCCCATTTAGGCAATATCTGTTCCAGTTCATCCCAAAAGTGTTCAATGCAGTTGAGTTCAGGGCTCTGTGCTGGCCACTCAAGGTTCCTCCACACCAAACTGGTCAAACCATGTTTCTATGAACCCCGCTTTCTGCACAGGAGAACCGGCATGGTGGAACAGGAAAGGGCACAAAGTTTGGAGCACCCAATTGTCTACAATGTGTTTGTATCCTGTAGCATTAAGATTATCTTTCACTGGAACTAAGGAGACTAGCCCAACCCTAAAAAAACAGCCATTTGTATGGGTGTCCACATACTTTTTGTGATATACAGCAGGTGAAATAAGTATTGAACACGTCACAATTTTTCTCAGTAAATGTCACGTTTTAAGTGGTGTAATGGAGAGAGAGAGGGAGCCTCAGGCAGATAGATGGTTTGTTTGTTGATTTTACTTAATGTAGTCGTTAGTCCAGGGCACACACACAAATGGTTGCAGGGTAAACAGAATAGCGAGGTGACGACAGAGGTCTATGTAAAGCCTACTTGCTCTCTACAGCGGCACGGAACGCTGATAGCTACACATAACATATACGTACACAAAACTACAAACCAAACGGACTCACTTCACACAACCCTAGAGCAGATCCTGGACAGACTTCTAAAAGGAAATAATATGTTACGTGATCACAGGCAACAGATAATCAATGACCGATAGCTCTCTCCAGTTAAGCAGCACTCTTATTCTATAGCTCATACAACTAATAGAACCTGGCTGAACACAATTATCAATTAAACAGATCTACAATACACCAGCTCAACCTAACCGAAACCCTATCTAGTCACTGCTTAACTGGAGGAGCTGTCAAAAGTCCTTAAAGGGACATTTACACATGTATGAAATTAAACTAAACATATATAAGAATGCATGCTCATTCCATGGTAACGCCAGCCCTCACTGGGCTGGATGTTACAGTAAATATATTTCCAAAGGTGCTATGAACATAACATTTTCACCAGATGTTGGTAACAACCCAAGTAATCCATACATACAAAAAAAACAAAACAAATACGTTCAGAAATTAAGTTATGTGTAATAATATGAAATGACACAGGGATAAAGTATTGAACACATGAAGAAAGGGAGGTGCAAAAAGGCATGGAAAGAGAAGACAACATCTGAAAACCATCAGTAATTAAAAACCAATCCAGCCCTCTGTCAGTGCAAATTAATATCAGCTGGTTCAGTCCCAAGTGATGGCCTACAAAAAGGTCTCATTGCCAAGGTGTCACACAGACAAATCTCATGATGGGTAAAAGCAAAGAGCTGTCTCAAGACCTTCGCAACTTATTGTGGTCAGATGAGAGCAACATTGAACTGTTTTGATGCCATAATACACATCATGTTTGGAGGAGTAATGGCACTGCACATCACCCTAAAAACACCATACCAACAGTGAAGTGTGGAGGTGGGAACATCATGGTTTGGGCCTGCTTTTCAGCAAATGGTACTAGCAAACTTCACATAATTGAAGGAAGGATGAATGGACAAATTTACATAGACATTCTTCACAAACATCTGCTTCCATCTACCAGGATGATGAAGATGAAACGAGGGTGGACATTTGAGCAAGACAAATATCCCAAACACACAGCCAATGAAACTCTCAATTGGTTTCAAAGAAAGAAAATAAAGCTGCTAGAATGGCCCAGCCAATCACCTGACTTAAATCTCATTGAAAATCTATGGAAAGAACTGAAGATCAGGATTCATAGAAGAAAAAAAAAAAGTGGGACAAACTTACACCAGGGCAATGCATGCAATTAGTTTCTCCATACAGGAGGTGTCTTGAAGCTGTCATTACCAACAAAGGCTTTTGTACAAAGTATTAAATGAATATCAGTAGGCGTGTTCAATACTTTTTCCCTGTGTCATTTAACATTATTACACATAACTTAATTTCTGAACTTATTTGATTTTGTTTCTTTGAATGTATGGATTACCTAGGTTGTTACAAACATCTGGTGAACATTTCATGTCAAAAGCATCTTTGGAAATATATTTACTGAGAAAAATTGTGACGTGTTCAATACTAATTTCACCTGCTGTAGTTTAGTTGTGTTCAATCTTCACAAAATTCTAGACATTCGAAATTGACAAGGTTTGAAACACTTTTGCTTGATAAAAATTTTCACTAACGTTTCAAACTTGTCATTTGTCATTTCCAGAGCTGTTCAGAAAATGACATAACCCTTGTTATCATTTCCTTATCAAACGCTGTTTCAATGTTTAATAACTCGTCGTGCTCTTTGTCTCACCAGTGGATCACTGCTCATTTTAAACCCAATAATATTTTTGATCTTCTATCTTCGCTTGTGTGAAAAGCAATATCCATCCATTGACTTCATATGTTTAAGCACCTTCAGGTCTATTAAATATCCCCTCCCTGAGAGTCCCTCCCTTTACCCTGATGACACCTGATCTTATCTGCTTTGCTACAATGTGGAACATGATGCAGAGACAGACAGAATCAGTTTCGCAAAGATTTAACTTGTGTTCTTTACTCTGAGCAGTGAACGGCCACAGTCAGACGAGGAATTTTCAGGAGTGAAGCCAAAAGGCGAGAAGGAACAGAAGATCAGATTGCATGTAGATTAATATTTGAGTCCCATAGAGACACCCGCAGGCCTGTTACAAAGATTTCACAAGATGGCTGGTGGTTATGTAACTGTGGAGTGAGGGCACTGTTTTGTCTCTTATTAAATTTAACTGTGTTTAAAATCCGTCAAACTCAACCTGTATAGGCTCACTCAGGCTTCGATCCTTCTATCCTTACACCAAGAAAACAACGAGCCATGGTTTTTGACCCGTGGATAACTAGCCACCCTGGATAAAGTAGCCAGTCCACTTCTCATCAAATGTTGGCTATTTCTGACAGTTGGAAGCAGACACCTGCACTGAGCTATGCTTACAGGTACCTATACATTTTTAGGTTTGCTCCTGAAACGACAGTGACAACCCTCAGACACCGACACAGGGCTCCATTTCAGAAACACACACAGAGGACTTTCAACTTTCCCCACCCCTCCTCTGCCTCACCCCTTTTGCAAGAACAGAGTGCTCTTACTACGGCTTAGGTTCAGTGATCCAGCTGGGCTTTTATGAGACACTGGAGTGGGGCTTGAGGCGTGAAGACTGACCAGCTTGTGGGAAAGACAGAGGAGCCATTTTGTTGCATTCATCCCCTCACTGAGCCCCTTTAAAATATTCATTCAGAAACTCTTGAAGACATTACTCCACATCAAACACAAATCCAGTAGGAAAAGCAATGAGCTGATGAATCTAGGTAAGAAAACATATAGTGAATCAGGTAAACAGGACCATGTGCAGACAGAAATTAATATAAATATTGATATTTAAATAAAGTGAGAGGAATTGTTATTTTTGTGTGTCGGGAATGCTGATTTAAAGGTGAAAGTGCTTGAATAGATTGAAATTAAAAATGAGGTAGCTGTAGCTTTCCATGTGAAGTATTGCTATTTACTGTTTGCGATATAAAGTATATATTATACATGTTCAGGGATCTTTCTATAGAAATACTGTTTTCTAGCTTTTTAATTCACTTAGAGGGTAACTTCTTTGTTTCTTCTACACACCTTAATTTAACCGTTGTTCAGACAGCTATCCATACTTTAAAATTACAATAAGACCATTTGAAATGTGGTAATTTCATATCTTTTCCCTGATCCCCCTTTGCGAATTGACAGGCTGTTCTTATAGCGATACATACAAAATCACACAAAACAAAACATTAGCACACATTTCCAAATTCAGGAAAACATAAAGGATTGTAAGGTTACGAAATGTAAAAAAAGTCAGTTTACCTTAACCTTACCCTAAACATAACCTTAACCTTAAACTCACCTCACCTTACCCTAACCTTAACCTCATTAACCTAGCATGTTATGCCTGAACAAAATTTTCCGAAGTACTTTAAATTGTAAACAATTGGTCTATTCATGGAAATGTTCCGGTAGAGAGGTGAATGCCATATCGTAAGTATTTTCCATTACATACAGTGACCCGCATTTTGCGATGAGAAATGAGAAAAATGAGAAAAATGCCGTCAGCCATGTTTATGTTCCCATAACCCTGTGCTCAGAGGTGGTCTTCTTTTGTCCTTTCAAGCACATTCTGGAATATTCTTTGTTGGTAGGTTTTTAATGTCACCAGACCTGAAAAACAAACACATTTGAAGGTGTTTCACTTCCATGGTCTGCCCATTTGCAATTAAATACCTTTTCATACATTTTATAGGGATATAAAAGTATATTTTTTTCCCCACTGAACTGGGTTTACTAGCCAGGATGCCAAAAATCCTCCAGACACAACATCAACACCTCTCCCTCAGAAAACGTGGCTGTCAGTCGTGTGTTATATTTCTTCATGTGGCTTCTTTTCTCAGAAGTCTGAATTCAGAAATGTTTAATGGTGGGCAGCTTTCTGGTCACCACAGATTCAATTCCCATTTTTGTCGAGAATGTCACAGTTAATGTAGTTTGGCATGACAGATTTATGGTTTTAATCAGAGGGACATTACAATATGAGAGCAAGGACAAAATGAATGCAGACGAAGGAAGGGAGCTGGAGGACGAATGTGATTAAGATGAGGATGGCCAAGTAGAAGGAGATGAAAGACAGAGATTCAAAAGCGAGCGCATGCAGCAGAGAAAAAGGCACTCCGGTGAATCGGATCGGACAGGCGTGTCTGTCTAGCACTCTGCCATACTGTATACTTCACCATCCATAAAAACATTGATCCTTTCTGCAGATCATCAGCCCCTTCCTTCATTTTAGTGTCAGGTGGAGGAGACAAAATGGAGATCTGGATCACTGGTGGTGGTGATGGGGGAAGGCGTATCTCTCAAAGTAAACATCGGTTCGCTCCTTTATTCCATGTCACATTTGATTTGTGGCTAATGCCATACGTCAACTTCGATTTGTTGCTGGTGGGTATGATTAAGACACACACGATCTGGGGGAGCACAACTTATTGGCTCGGTGGGATATGATGGCTGCGGGTTCTAATGTAGGGATTGCATTTTTTTATGTTGAAGACCTCAAAATTTTATGAGCCCCAGGTCTAGAATATATTTGTGAGATGCCAATTAAGTTCCTGAGACCCACATGTAAATTGTGGGCTGTGCATTGAATTCCAATGGAGTTTCCTGGTACTGATGCTATTTGAAACATTTTGCTATGTCTTCTATTGTAACGTTTTAGGTATAAACTTTTCCACCTCCAAGTAGGTTGGGTTGAAGGGGTATTCACCTGTTGCTGGGTGGCCAATCAGTATTAAGGCCCTTAATTCCACTAGCATATAAAACAGGTGCAAAATCTATTTGGTGTCGATTAAAAAATGCATGTTTTCTTTGATGTTGAGAAGACAAGGTTAACAAAAACTAGTGTATATAAAAAACAATATTTAATTTATTGAAACATATTAAATACTCGTTAGAAATATTTGCGGACCCTCTGGTGCCACCTTGCAGATCCCAGTCTGAAAATCCTTTTTCTATTGAGGTTGAAACCTTTAGTTCCTTACTGAAGGCATCGTGCCTGTTTCACAAGGCAAACCATAGAAATAGAATGGACAGAAAGGCCATTGAACTGATTGGCATGGTCATTAGATTAGTACACAACAAAATGGCGATTGTTGTTAGTTGTCAAAAATGGCTGCCGCTCTGACCATTCTGCTACATTGATTTGAATTGGAATGTCCTTTCTATACATTCCATTTATATGAGGCAAACCATGGCTTGTAAGAAAAGAAGCAGTGAACATGCAGGCTGCCAAAACATGTTGTGCCCTTCTTCACCTGCGAACCACATAAATTACAGACTGCCTTTTCAAGATTGACCTCCAAGTGAACTGTTGCCTTTCAAAATTCAAATTAAATTGCAGGGTAAAAAAATTACACTACTGATTCTGAGGACTTTAATATTCAGATTGCCTACAAAAGTATTTCTCAAAATTGTGATTAGATGTAAAATCTTTGGAAAGCAACTATCCCAGGGAAAAGAAATTTACAAAATCACACTCACTGCCCAATAAGCTGTCTCTCACTCCTACTGGGGAAAGACATTTTACAACAAAGACAATCACAGACAGGAAGAAAGAACGTGAAACAGCACTCTCAGTCCTGGTAGGGAGGGAATTGAGTCAACAGCCTGACTTTTTTTTCCAGTAAGGAGCCTTGAGAATGATGAAGCAGCTCCAAGACAATTGTTCTTTACTTTCTCCATCTTGCTTTGTAGAAGTTAGCTAACTAGTTTTGATAAAAGAAGCCACCAAAGTGAGATGGAAAAATTTATAACTTGCTAACTTGCTAACACTAAGCTGTGTTGACTGGTTCACCATATCTGAAACATAACAATTAATAACATATTATGTACAATCACAATACTCATACACTGTACATGCATTACTAGGTATGATCATTGGATGTGTAGACTTTGTAAGTAAGTCTGCATTTACTATGCATTAATCATGCTCTGAAATAAACATTATTCTATTTTAGAAAAAATCTGGTATAATGCAATATCAAATATATTTTCCTTGTTAAGAGTTATTTTGTGTTTTCCATCCTTTGGCATAGACACTACAAATATTCAGCGCAAGAAGATTAAAGCTATATTTTTGGATTGAGAAGAACTGACTAAACATTAAACTGCAGTAATGGAAGCCAGCGGTAACTCAGCCAAGGCTTTCTGTGGAAGATCAGAAATTCACAGATGGGGAAAGGCTATGGCCAAAATATTCATGACGTATATAACACAGCTGAGAGTCTAGTGGGGAAAACCAAATGTGGTTTATTTAGTCATTTAACCTACTATGCCCAAGTTACAGCTACACATCATAAGAATAGTCAATGTTAGTGAAATGTATACAGTAATGCTCAGTTCAGTTTTGTTTTAACTGTAAAGAAAACACTGTAGGAACACTGAAAATGTACCAGTTATTCTTTTGCCATTACAATTTCCATTAGCTTACACACAGTTCCTTCAAAATAATAACAATTAATGTAGTGTGTAAACACTATCTGTCTGTTTGTAGATAAAAACTGTCGCTACGGTTTGATTCTTCCATCTATTAACAGACAATCACAGTGTTTATACATGACATTATCTGTTATTACTTTGAAGGAACTGTCTGTAAAATATAGCATTGTTTTAATAGAAGTAGTTCCCACAGTAGGGTACAATCTAATCAGGATCCCACAATACAGCAGAGGTACACAAACACTAGGCAAATCGAATCGAATACAGGCACACAAGGTCAAACACGGGCGGTCACAGGCACAGTACAGGGACGTATGGCAAACTGGAGAGTGAGAGAGAAACAATGGTCAATACACGGGTAATCCAAACAAAGTACATAGAAAACGCTCAGTACAAAATGTAACACCTATAAAGGAACACCTATTCTCAGTAGGTTAAAACATACCTTATTTACAATAAAAGCTAACATGCTTTAAATATAGTGAAACACTATTTTACATGAAACCATTTGAATAAAGACTGTTAATAAGTACTTCTCCTTATTACATGCAAAAGAAACATAAAGCTATTTGAAAAGCGCACTGACATGGGCTTGAAGGAAGAATCTCAATGCCCTTGACCATACCGAACGTGCTGAGGAACTTAAATACACATGTAATTGGTTAAAAAGAGACCTGATGTGGGTTGTTGATATACTGTACAAGCAATCCTTTGTTGAATGAAATGTCATGTGATGAAATTCCGGGTGAAACAGAACATACAAAATGGAGTCAGTGGCCTGGAGCCACCGACTCAGGCACTCCAGGAGGGGGCGATCGCTACAAGCGCACTGTCTTTGTATGCGAAATACAAACTAGCCTTGTTCGGTAAAATGGCGAAATATTTTTTATATTTTAGTAACCAAGACAAATTCAACAATGAACACACCACTGGGAAGTCCCATAAAATAATTTAACATTGATGCTGCTGGATTTCCCCTATTGAATTAAGTTCCTATTCTTTCATATACTCTTTGCAACTATTTCTACAGGATTTTTTTTGCTCAGCTATTCACAATAATGTGGTGCAGTGTGCGAACAATGCATTCTGTTTTAATGACTACTTGTTTTGATGCTTGGGTAATGTGTGTAAAGAGGAGTCAACCACAAGAATGGAAAAAGATTGTAAAAAAAAAAAAAAAAGATTAAACGCTGCCACTTGGCACAATAATAAGAGGGCAACAGTCAGGGGGGGGACTGGCCATCAGGAGGTTTGAGAGTTTTCCCGAAAGGCCGGTCCATTCCGGGCAGAACGGAAAAAAACAGTAGATATTGTCTTGAATTATAGCAACAGTTATACACTCTAACACAGGAGTATGGTAGTGTTGAAATAGCAAAAAGACAAACATATGCAACACTGATAAATAATTCCACAAAGTTCCCTCTGTCCTTAAATTGGTCCTGGAGCACCCAATTTGGTGCAGGTGTAGATAATGGAGGTACTGAGTGAAGGGAAGAATTTATGGGGCAGTAATGTCAGTAGGCAGGTGACGCCGACCGTCAGGTCCTGGATGCGCCAGCAGGAGGTGCCCAAGGACTGGAAGGTATTACACTTGTACTGCAAGACATGTTTCTTAATGTGTTGTTCAATTGTATCTGTTATTCGAACAGCCGGCAGTGGCGTTTTACAAAACGCAGGATTCACATGCAGCCTACAGCTTAGTGTTCCAAACAACAGCTGTTTGTTTCACATCGGCTAAGAAAAATAAATCAAGCTTCATGCAGCATGGTGTAGACATGTTTAGAATGGATAATTGGATGTGGGACATAAAAAACTTCACTTTGAGAATGATATGGTCCAATTTATTTATTTGATTAAATGACTGTTTTGTTCATTTCAAAGGATGACAGCAGTATACAACATGCTCAATGAGAGCTGATACTTCTACATGAACCAATTCGAATTATGCTCTGCATCTTCCCTTGTTTAAATAGTTATGGTCATTAACAGTTATTGCCCCTTTTATACATAGTTATAGCTACAGCTGCATGCTATGTAAGTATCCTAGTGTCAAGGTCTCCTACCTCCGCAGAGCCTGAGTTTGTGGTGCTATTCTCCCTCTCTGTTTTTGTGTCTCCCGGACCGTCTGTCCCCTGAACCTACTTATAGATTGCCTTGTTCATCAGTCAACTGTGCACGCCATATTACATTCATCACTACATGTATATTAGGTCCTGTGTTGGTATTGTCATTTGGAAGTTATTGTTCATTGTACATGTGTGTTACTTGCAGTCTGAGTATTATTACGAAAACATTTTTGACTCATCAAAGTACTGTTTATTACATATTCTTTACTTTGTATCAGCACACTGGCCTCCTAACTACTCCCTGCATACGAAATGTTACACCTCCTGCCACGTTGGGCATAACACATAATATCTCCTATGTAGGACATTTTATATTGTAAGTATGACTATTTATCTCCTAATTATTACTTTTGTTTTTCTTTTCCTATATAGGCCGATGTAGGACTTTTAAAGCAATCGGTCTTCAGAGGCTATGTGCAACAGGTAAACTTAATCGGATTCTGGTAAGTATAACCTTGTTTACAGTCGTGGTAATAAATAGAGGATGTGACACCTACAAATTTCCACAATGTCTAATGCCTCAGTGTTGATGATGTGTTTTAAAATTTCCCTTGGATTGAATAAAGTATCTATCTATCTATGGCACTTTGCATATACTCCAGAATGTTATATAGAGTGATCAGATGAATTGCAATGAATTGTAAAGTCCCTCTTTGCCATGAAAATGATCTAAATCCCAAAAAAACTTTTCCACTGCATTTCAGCCCTGCCACAAAAGGGCCAGCTGCCATCATGTCAGTGATTGTCTCATTAACACAGGTGAGAGTGTTGACAAGTACAAAATCCCTCTGTCATGCTGATTGAGTTAGAATAACAGACTGGAAGCTTTAAATGGACGGTGGTGCTTGAAATCATTGTTCTTCCTCTGTCAACCATGGTTACCTGCATCGAAACATGTGCCGTCATCATTGCTTTGCACAAAAGGGCTTCACAGGCAAGGATATTGCTGCTTGTAAGATTGTGCCCAAACCAACCATTCATCAGATCATAAAGAACTTCAAGGAGAGAGGTTCAATTTTTGTGAAGAAGGCGTCAGGGTGCCCAAGAAAATCCAGCAAGCGGCAGGACCATCTCCTAAAGTTAATTTAGCTGTGGGATCAGGGCACCACCAGTGCAGAGCTTGCTCTGGAATGGCACAAGGCAAGTGTGAGTGTATCTGCATGCACAGTGAGGCAAAGACATTTGGGAGGAAGGCCTGGTTTCAAGAAGGGCAGCAAAGAAGCCATTTCTCTCCAGGAAAAATAGACTGATATTCTGCAAAAGGTACAGGGATTGGACTGCTGAGGATTTACGTAAAGTCATTTTCTCTGACGAAACCCCTTTTTCATTGTTTGGAACATCTGGAAAAACACCTTGTCCGGAGAAGAAAGGTGAGTGCTACCATCAGTCCTGTGTCAGGCCAACAGTAAAGTGTCCTGAGACGATTCATCTGTGGGGTTGCTTCTCAGCCAAGGGAGTGGGCTCACTCACAATTTTGCCTAAGAACACGAATATAGAATGGTACCAACACATCCTCCGAGAGCAACTTCTCCCAACCATCCAAGAATTGTTTGGTGATTACCAATGCCTTTTCCAGCAAGATGGAGCACCTTGCAACATGAACTCAATGTAATTGTAAATAAAAGTCTCTGACACTTATAACATGCTTGTAATTAAGAACACTGAAGCAGTAAACGTTGTGGAGACTGTAGTGGGAAATTAATGTTTATAAGATATAAATAGTGACTCCTTCAACAGCTGGTTTCTCATCCCTCCTGGGATGAATTAAGATTCATGGAAAGGGGGAAACCCCAATGTATGTCACACATTTTAACCTGTACCTATGTGATTTTGGTTGTGATCCACCCATAAAGGGAGTTTGGTAGTATTACTTGTAAAGGTTCTGTCTCCACGGGGTTCTAGGAGAACACA
>JACXGM010025563.1:0-15254 GCA_016801145.1 Umbra pygmaea | reverse complement strand
CTGGCCTGCCTTGGCCCTGGCCCCTCTCTGTCCCCTATGACCCGGGACCCTCTGTTTCCCCCCACGGCCTCAGGTTCTTTGTTGCCCCCCTCGGTGCGGTGGGCCTTTGAGGGGGGATTCTGTCACATCCAGCCCTGTAGGTGGGCTGGGTGTTCACTGGGGATGGGTTTGTTTTCATGTTTGTCTCTGTGCTCCCTTCTTTTATGTGTCTATGCTGCCCTCTTGTGTCTAGTTCATGTCGTTAGTTTGAATATGTTATGGGATTAGGTCATCGTTTAGCCACAGGTGGATTCAGTTAGCAATTAGTATGTCTTTGTATTTAACCAGGTTGTTCTCCCCTTGTCTCTTGTCAGTCAATGTTTTCCTGTACACGTTCCTGTTGTTTCCCGTTTAGGTGTTAGAAAGCCCCACGTGGCAGTATTGTTTTGTTATTTAATAAAGTGTCATTTGAGTATTGCAACCTTCGCGCCTGTCTCTATCCATTCAACGGAGGAACGTGACACTTGAATTAAAAGACAGTTATCACGGGCGCCTTGTTTGTGCCAAAGATTCCCAAAATGCTTTGCGGGAATATGTCATGATGACGACACATTAGCAATCTCTATTGTTTGTAGCTCCCCAATATAGGCTCTTCGGATTTAGCTTCCAGTGGTTCTGTCTTATATGATTATCGTTATTAATAAATATACAGCCTTTGTTATGAATTGTGTTTGGAAGTGCCTATTGCTGTTCGCTATCAGCCACAAAGCCAGACACTTACACCAGTGTTGATGTTAACAATATTTTGACCACCAAAACAACTTCCAGCCTTTCTACCAGAGTTCTCTGAAATACTGTCACTGGCCGTCATCAAACATGACAAAATTCTTATAAACGGTAACCTAAACATTTATTTAAATAATAATGCTGACAATTACGCTATGGAATTCATGAACATTCTGCATACTTTTGGCCTGATTCAACAGGTCTCACATCAGATGCATGAACACGGAAAAACATTGGATCTGGTGATATCCAAAGGATTACCCATACAAAATCTTTCTGTGACAAATGTCTCCCTCTCAGACCACTACTGTCTATTTTATGATGCACACCAATCTGAAACCAAGGAAAAGGTACAAAATATATTCAGAAAACGATACGTAAATGAAGCGGTCGAGCAACATATTTCAAGGGTGCTAACTCAGCTTCATTTTAGCACAATCAATACAGTCCACGAGATGGCAAACAAACTAAATTACTATCTGATTAATGCTCTAGACAAAGCAGCGCCAATTAAACAAAAAAAGAGGCTAGGAGAGAAAGCATCTCCATGGATAAATAGCTCTGTCCGTGAACTAAAACGAGCAAATAGGGCAGCGGAAAGAAAACGGCGAAAAACTGGAATTGGATCCATCTCAGTATCTACAAAAAATCCTTAACAACATACAATAACACTGTACGTGCTGCAAGAAAAAAACACTTTTCCAGGATCATTATAGAAAGTGGAAAAAATCCCAGAATACTATTTTCAACAATAGACAAACTGCTAAACTCTGCCCCTATCCCGAAATGGAAAAGTCAAGCCTCTGAAACTAAATGCAAGGAGTTCGCAGCCTTCTTCAATAACAAAATCACAACCATCAGAGCCAGCATTACTACAACAAATATACATTTTCCAAGCAAACCCTGTACAAAGCACATGAAGACATTTAACAGCATTGCTACTGAAGATCTGCAAAAGATTGTTAGAGAGAGTAAATGTACCACTTGCGCTATCAACCCTATCCCAACCAACCTTCTGAAAAAGGTCTTTAGTAGCATCTCATGCCCTTTCCTAAATTTTATAAATAAATCCCTAAAATCTGGAGTCTTCACAAATGCATACAAAACTGCTGTTATAATGCCACTTCTTAAGAAACCACAACTAGACCCTGAGGTACTAAGCAACTATAGACCAATATCAAACATCACTTTTCTAAGTAAGGTGCTTGAGAAAGCAGTTTTTCACCAACTGAGCACATTTCTAAATGACAACAACATTCTAGAAAAGTTTCAGTCAGGTTTTAGAGCAAATCATAGTACAGAAACAGCCCTCACCAAAATGGTAAACGATCTAAGAATTAGCATGGATGCAAACATGGTCTCAGTGCTAGTCCTCCTAGACCTGAGTGCAGCATTCAACACCATTGATCATGACATTCTACTAGACCGTCTCAAACTGGGTTGGCCTCTCAGAAAATGTCCTCAGATGGTTTCAAACCTACATTACAGGCAGAAAATTTGTCAGTCTTGGTGACCATGTATCTGAGGAACATGAAGTACTATACGGTGTTGCACAAGGAAGCTGTCTGGCACCACTAATTTTTTCACTACATGCTTCCACTAGGTGATGTCATCAGAGAACACAATGTAAATTTCCACAGCTATGCTGATGACACAAAGCTATACATTTCCGTAGAGCCAGATGACATAGATGCAATAAGCTCACTGTCTAGGTGCCTAATTGCCATAAATAACTGGATGAGTGTTAATTTCCTAAAATTAAACGAGGATAAAACAGAAATCCTCCTTGTTGGCCCCAAAGTCAAAAGGGAGAATATGCATGAACCTTGGCAACCTGACTTCCTTGATCAAACCTGAAGTAAGGAGCCTAGGTGTTATCATAGTCTCTGACCTAAGTTTTACCTCCCATCTTAACAAGATGACCAAAACATCTTACTTTCACCTCAGAAATATTGCTAAAGTAAGACCATTCATAACCCAGGAATATGCAGAGAAACTAATTCATGCATTTGTCACAACTAGACTGGACTACTGCAACGCCCTCCTTACAGGCCTCCCAAAAAAGTATTTAGATGAGATTCAACTCATCCAAAACTCAACAGCGGGACTCTTAACAAGAACCAAGAGGCGAGATCACATTACTCCAGTTCTGAAATCATTACATTGGCTCCCAGTTTCCCACAGGATTGATTTTAAGGTCCTCCTGCTTGTTTATCAAACTCTAAATGGCTCAGCACCAGCCTATTTCAAAGACTCTCTACAATCCTATGTTCCCCAAAGGGCACTCAGATCTTCCACAGCTAACCTGCTAATGGTACAAAATTCCACCAACAGAAAAATTGGAGATGCTGCCTTTTTTAAGTATGCTCCAAAACTGTGGAACACAATACCAAAAAATATCAAAGAAGCACCATCGACTGATATATTCAAAAAGCTGTTGAAAACATATCTTTTCACTATAGCATTTAACTAAGTATATTTCTATTTGACTGCCTGCAAATGTGCTCTATGCTTTTTATGCTTTGAATTTAACTATTTACATTTCTTTGTATTCTTAAATGTTTTTATTGATGCAAATATCTTCCACTTTATTTGACTTTTATTGATGTAAAGCGCTTTGAGCTGCATTCCTTGTATGAAAGGTGCTATATAAATAAAGCTTACTATTAATATTATTATTTCAGACAGTCACTTTAATACATGGTACAATTATTTACACTTTGCAGTAGGAGGAGCCCTTTCTCAAAAGAAATTTCGGACAATGGATGCCACTGTGTCCCGGCTGAGATGTGGCTGTACTCGTTGAACAGCCTCTCTGTATGATAGCCTGTGGTTTATGACATGGTCTATGATGGTAGCTCTTATTTCATCAATTACCCTAGCTCTGGACCTTCTTTGAGCACCACCAGACATTCTAACTCCTCTCCCTCTACCTTATCCTTGTCCAGGCATTCCTCTCCCTTGCCCCACTCTTCTCCCTTGTCCTTCTCCGTCGTCTTCCTCTCCCTTCATATTTCTTTCTTTTTGTTGCTCTATATTGTTCCTTTTCCACACAAGATCAGCCCAAAGAGGTCCTCTATTACATACCATATGGTCATGTGATTGAAAGAACCTCAACACCTGAGTGTGTTCTAGATGGGAATCAGCTGTGATTAATGTATTTGCATAACTTCAGTCAGCTTTTTCTCTGTAGCAATGGAAAAAAATACAGGGTATATATTTGTTTCAATTTACAATATGAACAGTTCACATTTACATTGGCCTATTAAGTTAGGGTTAGAACATGATGTTATCACTGGCCCCCGCACTGGCCCCCCCCCAAAGGTTTTTTAATTATTTTTTCTCTTGGTGGTTTTTACAGTATTTCCGATTGCTTAATTAACCCTTCAAGGTCTAAGGGGTTTTAGGTCCGTCTGGCACATAGTTGACTTTTTGGCCTCTAGAAAGGTCATACTTTGACCTACAGTGAAGTGCCTTATGGTTCTGGACTCAGCAGACCCATGGCTACAACATGTTTGAATGAAGTCCAACATCCTGGGTCATTGAATTTTATGTTTTAATAAATATTTATCCCAAAAAACTAAAGAACGTATGTATATTTTGTTTTTTATGTGTAAAAGCATGTAAATTATAATGAATAAGGCTTTTCATTACTTATTGTAAAGCCCCCAGGGCTCCTGGACCAGTTGCAAAGTTTGGGGGCCATACAATATAGTCAACATCAAAATGTTGCACCCATTTCTCACTATTTCTAATTTTTTTTGAAAACAAAACACTTTTTAAAAGTGTTGGTGTTATGCAGGATGATGTAGGGGCGCAGATGGCTCAGTGGGTAGGGAGTCAGACTTGTAGTCAGAAGGTTGCCAGTTTGATTCCCGACTGAGCCAAATGTTGTTGTGTCCTTGGGCAAGACACTTTACCCTAATTGCTCCCAGGTCGTTGCTGTAAATAAGAAATTGTTCTTAGTCAACTTACCTGGTTAAGGTTAAATAAATAAAATATATAAATTGCAGAGTTCTTATTTAGTCATTTTCACTTCCTACTTGTCTAAAAAACATGACCTGTCTGTAATGTGTTTAGTAAAATAGGCTACCGTCTAAAAAACATGACCGACTTTGAGGCACCATAACTCTGGCTGTGTTTAACCCACAGCGATGAGCTACCAGTCATTATTTTCGTCTTATCTTCCCCTTTCCAACGGTACCCCTTTCCAAATAAAATTTTCCTCATTGCATTACAAGGGAGGATATCAGATGTAGATGAAATGTTGTGGCCAAACAGAGGAGAGATTGAATGACCCATGAGGTTGGTGAAATTGCAGCATCTTTTCTTCACATACGCTTACTGCTAAACATTCTGTCATCGTGGGAGCCATCACATGCAAAATGATCCATCAAATTTTCAAAATCTGTAAATACGTCAAAATGGACATGAAAATGTGAATGTTCTGTTTCCATGTGACACATTGCTACGCAAATATATGTCCTGTCTACATACAAATGTGTTTCTCCTTTTTGTTCACTACACTATTGGACAGTATTGACCAGTAAACTTTTACCTACTGTTGAAATTGGTGTCTAAATAGCTCAGAAAGAAATCAACTGGGCAAAACTGACATTTGTGTATCCTATTCTAAACATTTTGACCATTACGGCTCACATAACAAAAAACTTTGCATTTTGGTGGCATTTACCAATTTAATGACACAATACTAGGTTTTGATGCATGAATTACTGTGAATGTTTTGAGTGATTTAGTACATTTTGCAGACATGCAATATAAATGTGATGTCCCATCAAAAATGTTGTGACGATTGAACTTACAGTTTAGAGAATGATGAGACTGTAAAAAAACATGAGCCAAATCGATTGACAAAATTTGTTCAATGTTTTCACTTGTGAAAAATAAAAAGTTTAAACATAAACAAATTCCTGAAATTCAATAGCTGCAATAATAATTACTAAATATTCTGATTTTCTATATACTGTATTTCAATCTAGTTACTACAGAAATGCACAACATTTTCCATCATTCTGTTTTGAATGTGTTTTCAACAGTTTGGGAGACAGCATTTGAAAACATGTGCTGCAAATAGTATAGAGTTTTGCAGGTTGTGGAGTCTAAATGAGAAAATACTTCATGGATTTTGAAGAATGTGGTCATTGAATGCATTTTGTGCAAAAGCAATGAAAAATATGGTACACATACACTTCTGTTTGGCACACTGTGTTAAGAGTTTTGAAAATGTGACTGTTTTTATTTGTGTCCTTCGTGTAGTGATTTTATTTTCCGCAGTACTCCACCAGGCGTCAGTATTTACTTGTATGTAACTTCCATGCCAATTTGCCTACTGTATCTTTGTGTAAACTAAATACAAGTTATCCACCAATTAATTTATTCTACTCTGACCAATGACACTTTACTCTGTCACATCTTAGAGTAGAATATATGAAAGTAAAAACCAAAGGCATTAGATGAGGGAAAAACCTGTTTTGACTGTCAAACGTGGACAGAAGAAGAGGAAATGTTTTTTATGTGTTAGAAAACAGAGAAGCATGTTGAGTGAGTGTCCTAACCCAGTTTGTCTCTGTCCACAGTGACCCAAGTCATCATTTCTGCTAACCTGACAGATGTTCCAGGCTCTACTCTGTGTCCACACTGCCAGCAGACAGTGGTCACCAGGACAGAGCCTGAATCTGGCCTGCTCACCTGGCTCATATGTGGTGGCCTCTTCATTGTGGGGTGAGAGGCAGCCAGTGATTTTATGTTCAAGATTAAATATGCAATCTAGTTACTAGGGATCAAACCTGTATGCTGCAAGCCTCCACTGAAGAGAAAATTCATGCCATAATCTTTGTTAGTATAAGTATATATTCATGACTCAGGCTGCATAGCACAACAATTTACGGGTCACCAATCCTGGTCCTGGAGCTACCACCCTGTAGGTTTTCACTCCAACTGCACATAATGTAACCTCATTCAGCTTATCAACCAGCTAGTTATTAGACTCGATTGTGGTTGGAGTGAATATCTACAGGATGGAAACTCTGCATGACCAGGATTGGTGACCCCTGAAAGTATAAGCAAAGCCAATAGGAAGGTCACATGTGTACCTCAAGTCTCTGGTACATATTGAGGTAAGTAGAAACACCAAATGTCTCCACTGTGTCTCTGTAGGTGCTGGCCATGCTGTCTCATCCCGTTCTGTGTAGACTCCTGTAAAGACATGGAGCATCACTGTCCCACCTGCAACAAAGTCGTATACATCTATAAACGGCTTTGATCTACTAAATTTTATACCATCATCTGACTGACCATGGACAGCACTTCCTTATAATCAGCTTTTTTTCAAATGAGGGTTGTAATCATTAGGATATTGGTTTAAAATGAATATAAAAACGATGGTTGCTTGTTTAAAAAAAAATATATATATATATGTATGTAAGTTAATTCAGAACAAACTCTTTATTACTGTAATGACATATGGGGAACGAGGTCAGTTTAACTTCCTTGCTCTTTTTGGACATTAACAAGATACCCTAACCACCAGTCAAACCAATGGCCCTGTCTACCTAGTCTATCACATTTTAATATTTTTTATGGTTCAATAATATTGTTATATTTCAATGTATCAATCACCATTATTCATGTTTTAATAGTATTGTGATGTTATTTTTCTGTTAAAAAACATCTGTGCTCTAAAAAAAACATTCCTGCCTTTCTTCTGAACATTCTACTACTAATTTGTCATAAAGCCCATTGTCAATATATAAAATTGATTTAATGTTCCTAATGTTAGGCTTCCTGCCTAATTGCTCCATAAAGCTCTGATTGAAATTGTCTGTGTTGAAGAGATGACTCAGCAGTGTCATTGTGAGTGGATAGGAAGCCTGCGAAAAATACTGACATTTATATATGATCCATAAACTGTAACTAGTGAATACCAGCATCACTGGCCTCATTGTTAGAATGATTTAATGAAGTCATGGTACTGATCACAGGGCCCTGTAAATCCAATGGGAACACATTTGTTTTTGCCCAAGCACTAACACACTTTATTCAACTCATCATAAGACTTTTAGTTTAATCAAGTATGTTAGCGCTAGGGCTAAATCTAAAATGTGAACCTATTTCAGTCCCAAGAACAGTGGTTCACAAACCTCCCCTGGGGGCCCCTAGCCATTTCATTTTTTTTTTAAATTGAGCAGCCAAGGGCATAATACATTTGCCGGAGTCCAGCCCCTGAATTTCTAGTCACAACTACATTTTACAGTTTTTTTTAGCGCCTCAGGGTCTGACTTTGTTTGCATCAGTTGAACCTTACTGATTTGTTTCACCGAACGAGCTAATCAACATACTTTACATGAATGAGTAGGTTGGACAACTGCGTAGGTTTGACAGCTGTTCTACCCCTTTACCACCAAAGAAAGAACTGGAAAAGTTTGGTGCCGGTGCTTATTTTGAACCAGTTCTTCGCTTTTCAACAGCCAAAGAACCGGCTCTCGGCCTGGAAAACTAGTTCCAGAGCAGCACCAACTCTTTGCTGGTCTAGAACCGATCTTTTACAACATCGGGCTTACGTTAGGAGCTGGGGACGGGGTTATTGTGACCAACAACACGATGGAAAGGTTGTGACCGCCATTGTTAAAAACTAGAAAGATGGTAGAAAGATGGATTCAAAAGCGAAACAGTGGTCGTGGACGAGACATTTAAATACATCCATCAAATGACACAATCTGCAATCATGTCTGGGAACAAACGTTATGAATACGGGCTGACTACTATTTAGGTGCAAGCCATTAATGTTTCCACAACTGATCGGAAGATGATTTGCGCAAATTTAAATGACAGAGCGAGGGAATATTCAAGCTACAGTATACATAGGAAAACTATTGTAGGCTATATGCCTCAACAATTTACACAAAATATAAATAAAAAATAGGCCAGAACAATAATAGCAGGCAACTTGTTAGTCTGATTCAAACAACTGTTTGTATACAGAAGTAGGGTTTTTCAGTTATTTGATCTTAATTTTGCGGCCGAGAACGGTACCATAATTTCCCTTTCAGAAACCCCCTTATAATAAATCCTCTGGGCTCTCTAGTATGTGGAAAAACAAACAGGGTCTGAGAATTCTAATCTAATACAATCTTATGTTTTTATGCGTAACCTTGGCTCGGTTGATGTATGATCGCTCAACACTCATGGACGTTCAAGCCTCAATCAACTACATGGACTACCATTACAGCAGTAGTGGACATAGCTTGTCTTTTTTCAGACATCTGACGTCGATACCACGGGAGGTATCTCATCTGTACTGTGGATCGCATTCTAAAAAGAAGCGACACAAAAGACGAGGTAAGCGCAGCGGACGCTTGGCAAAGAATGCATGGGATGCCCGCACGTTCCGTGGAAACTGTCCTTCTACAGACTTGGATTCTGCCACTATATCCCAAGCAGCCTGCGCCAAGATTTCGGCTTCTGTTGTTGAAAACACCTAAACGGAGCCAATGGAAGGACTGTCACTGTCTAAATGAGCTAAAGTACTCACCGCCAACACAAGAACGGCCTTTGGATCCCACTACTGTTAAAGCTGTACTTCTGAACATCTGAATATGCTAATTCTTTGAGATAGGAATTTTGGGTTTTCATGAGCTGTATGCCAAAATCATCAGTATTAAAACAATAAATGACCTGAAATATTTCAGTTGGTGTTCAATGAATCTAAAATATATGAAAGTTTAATTTTTATCATTAAATTATGGAATTTAATGAACTTTATCACAATATGCAAATTTCTTGAGAAGGACCTGTATATAGGGATCTGCCAACGTCAATTATGCCGTCTGCAAATGGTGCAAAATGCCGCAGCCAGGTTTCTGACTGGCACTAAAAAAAGGGACCACATTACCCCAATACTGTGTTCCCTTCATTGGCTACCGGTTCAGTACAGGATTGAGTATAAGATTTTATTGATTGTTGGCATTACATAACATGTCCCCAAACTACATTGTTGACCTTTTAGATTCATATACACCAGGACTCTAAGAACAACAAAACAATCCCTGCTGGTAGTTCCACCTTCTAAAAAGAAGTCAAGGAGTGACCAAGCTTTTTCAGTTGTGGCTCCTAAGCTGTGGAACAGCCTTCCCCTTCATACCAGACTAGCTCAAACCATAGACATTTTTAAATCCTCCTAAGCTGTGGAACAGTCTTCCCCTTCATACCCGACTAGCTCAAACCATAGACGTTTTTAAATCCTCCTAAGCTGTGGAACAGCCTTCCCCTTCATACCCGACTAGCTCAAACCATAGACATTTTTAAATCCTCCTAAGCTGTGGAACAGCCTTCCCCTTCATACCCGACTAGCTCAAACCATAGACGTTTTTAAATCCTCCTAAGCTGTGGAACAGCCTTCCCCTTCATACCAGACCATAGACATTTTTAAATCTCAATTAAAAACCTACCTTCTACAATAACACAATGTCGGGATATAAGATTGTTAATTAGTTTTATTTTGCTTTTATACCGATCGTTCAATGTTGTTGGATGAGGGGTATGCCCGGGAGTGTATAGCCATGCATTTATCAGCTAAGCCTGAAATGTTTCTATAGTTGTATGTTTTCTATGATAAACTGTGAAGCACTTTGGGCAATGACGCTGCTGTTAAATGTGCTATATAAATAAATAAAAGTTGAAGTTGAAGTCCATTGCCGCGTCATGCAGACACGCAATTTTTACTTTCTATCATTACCACAAGCCTTACCCAAACTCTTACCCTGACCTTAACCACTCTGAAACCTTGCTGTTATATAACGTATATAATAAAATATATTACAGATTACAGTAATCAGATTGCTTTTAACAAATGTAAAAATAACTTGTTACCTAACTCTGGTCATGATGCTTCCAATTGAAATACTGGCTATACCACAAACTGCCGTGAGATATGGTTAGACATTCTTATGACATGCCATAAAATACATTAAGTTATTAGTTGAGATATGTACAGTAATGTACATTTCATGGCAAAAGCTTGATGTTATGCTGAGGAAATGACAGAAAGCAATATACAAGTGGTATATGTTTTCCATTTAGTCCTCGGAAGTCATATAATTAACCTTACATAGTGAACAGACTAAAATTTAACTAATTCACAGAAAAGATAGTCACCCATCCTGTACTGGCCAAGTTTAGTTATTGCTACTTTTTATATAACTGGAAAATGTGTTGTCTTTTCGAGCTCCTTTGTAATTAATTAGTTGATTTAGTTCACAAAAGGATTCTTAGTAATTCTAATGTTTCTTTGAGCCAGTGCTGCTGTCTGCCGTAATGTCAGCTCATGGTGCACACCACAATAGCAGCGATGCGCGTTGCTTTATCTGACCTGGGTGTGTACACCCGATTGCAGATTAACTCCATTTGGTATCCAATGAGTGAATGTAGGGTGATGGGCGGTTTGCCGCAACAGACATAGACACAATGTTAAAGGGAAACTTCACCCTACAGCTATCTGAAGTTGCTAGTAGCTTCTCCCAGACATTTGTAGAACAGTGAGATATGTTTCACCCATGCCTGGCTAGTGTAAGAGCAAGATTTGAAATTTTGCGGGAAACTTTCACACGCTGACCTCACCATGTGTTTCGAATGGACTTTGGAGATAGGAAAAATGAATATAGGCATGTATTCTGTCGCGAAAATAAGCATCCCTGTTGTACTGATCTGGCTTTCAAACCTACTCCTTAAAGCCTCGATTGTCCTTGATTTTTTAAGGTATAGCTTGTCTTTCTGTGACGTTTCTATCAGCCGTTTTAATGCTAAACAGACGAGGTGGTATGATTTTTTCAGTATGTATAGAACTACAACGCTGGCTTCCTTGTTCCAAGCCCCGCCCACCCGGCATGTTCTCTGGATTCTGTGAAACAGTTCGTAACTAAATTTGCTGGTAACACAATTGCTGGTAACACAATTGCTACTAACCTAGGATTTGCAGATGAGGAATTTTAAAACTTGCTTTTACATTCTGAGTGACATCCAACCATACATGTTTGCGCCAGAGTACACCGAAGAACATTTACAACAAACAGAGATGGATATTCAGCTTCAACAAGGCAGCATGTTCTACAGATAATCCAGTTGAAACGCGGTTAAATTCTAATTGCCTAAGTGCTTCTATGGGAATATGTCCATCCATGTCTACTGAAGAAAAAAGCACTAGCTACAATGAATGGGATCGTGGATAAGCTTTACTTGTAAGGCTTGAACCAAAAATGACTGACGACCGCATATGCGTCACTGAATCACTGAAGTTTTCCAGCACACATGAAAAGAAACGTAGCAAGAGGACAATTAACAGATGAGTAAGTTTTATTAAACCTATTTTCTGTACCTTGATAATGGAGCACACATCGTGTCTGTGTGGTAATGTTATTGTACTGTAAGTGTGTGTAGTGTGCCAGCTGTATTTAGTAGCTAGCTGAGTGTGTAAATTACTATACCTTACTATATATAGGCTTCTCTTTCTAGATAAAGAAAAATCGATGGGATCGCATCGCTTTTCAGCCGCTTTCGGGCTGTAGTGCCGGTTAATTTAGCACGTAGATCACTTTCATAATCTTCTGACCTAAAATGCCGACTGCAGACCCTAAATTTTTATAGCCTATTGTAAAATGTGAAATATTACTCCTTCTTTTTGGGCTTGCTTGTAATTTCTGCAATCAGGTACAGAACATCAAACAGGCATGATAAATAGAAATTGGACTACAATTTCAAAAACAAATATGTATAACTTTCTAGCATCAAGCTCTACAGAGGTGTGCTGTTGAATTGCCCATGTTCTGTGTCGGTGCGTTCAAACGGGAATGGGCAATAAATTCGCTTGGAATTCTGAAAGTTGTGGTAGCTCAAGTTTAAACGGATACAGAAACACCCCAGTGGATGCGAAAGGAACTGAAATATACTATTGGCTTTTCTCTGATATATTGAAAAAGAACAGACGTGTATATGACAAATCATCTATGGTAACGTTTGTAAATGGTATACTATGAAACTGATTTACTGTGGAACACTAATTTTAATGGCACAAACCAGTAGAAATGAGCGACACAGTTTTTGTGCGATTTAGATGAGGTGGGGTGGAGAGTGATTTCATAGGTCCCAAATTAAATTTGTTATTTCTAAAGGAGGGGATATAGATACAATGTTTATTTTAACAGCACAAATCAGCACAAACCGAGCACAAACGAACAACACAGTTTTTGTGCGATTTAGATGAGGTGGGGTGGAGATTGACAACACTGCCCCAAATTATATTTGTTATTTCTGCGAAAGGAAAATGGATATAATGTTTTTTTTAACGGCACAATCAAGCACAAACGGAGCACAAACATATGACACTGGTTTGGAGCGATATGAACGACATGGGGTGGAGAGTGACGTAACATAACCAATAATGTTCAATATCTCAAACACCAAAGCAGCACAAATGTTAGTTTTTGCTGCACAAATCAGCACAAACAAATGGCATAGTTTTGGAGATTATTTTATTTCATGGGGTGCCAACTTCACAGAGGTCTCTCGATCTGCTCTCACACAAATTGGACATGTTTGATATTTATCGGGATGAGCAATATTGTGATTACGTCAGTACAGTCGCAATAGCCAATAGGAAACAAGTCTATGACGACACGGAAGGGACGGACATTTCGAAATGGCGACTGCGAAACATGTATCACTCCGTTGGAATTCATACCTCCATTTCTCGCTGAAAAACTGACAATCCATGTTGAGCCCATCTCCCCAACTCATTTATTCTTCCACTTTCGGTTTTTCTCACCACAAACGATCATTAGTGATACAGCAAGTTTTCCTGTTACCGTATCCATTTTGTTTACATCCGCTTTCGCACTTCCAATCTGCTGCATAGATCACATGAGGCGCGTCTTCTGGGACGATAATCTTAATAACATTGTGTAGTGTGTCATGTGCCCACAGGGTGACCATCCGGTTTAACAAATTGACGCAAATAAGGAAGTGCCTTAAACCTGCATTCTATCTGAATTCCATCTGGGGCGATATGTCTGGTTGCAAAAGAGCTTGGTTTCTGTAGAAGTCTATGAGCATTTGAGCCACTTCTCACTTGATTTATTACTTTAGTAAACACTTTTTATAATGAGTATATTGTCTCAATCGCTAGATATAAGCCGTTTGGAAAAGATAGTAATGTTATTTTTTTAATTATGGTCTCGTTGATTTTAAAATCGTTGATAAAGCAAAGGGGCGTTTAGGGCGTGGCTATGATGTGATTGACGGTATGCGGACTGTCAATGACAGAGGTTTAGCAAAGCTTATCCATGGCACGTGAACTTCAGTTTGGGAAAGACAAAGAATAACTTCAATTTGGCATTTGACCACGCTTTCATCTAGTGACTGTGACACTTTGGTCGCCTAATAATGTGTTGTTCAGCGTTCGGTTGTACGACAAGACATAAAAAGGATTCGGCAGTTCAGTTTTCAGGTAAGTAATGTTATGTTTTGTACATCTTTTTGTAAGTCAACTTTAGCATCCCAATTAATATCAGTTAGCTAGCCGGATTGCACCTTGCTCAACAAGGAAGTGGGCTAACTAAATAACTTATGCAGACCGTATAACGTATATAAAATATATATGTAATGTTACAGTCGTAGATATGCGCAACGGTCTCGCTGGCGATATGTTTTTAACCATATTTCGTGTTATTGCATGTAATGGTAATGTTGGCTTAAAATCAAAGCCTAATATAGCAAATGTTACTGTATTGTGCAAATTCATAAACCCTGTTCGCACAGGATTAGTATCATTTTGGGACCGCATGTAATTTAGATATTGTGCCATCACATACGTTTCTTTGTGGCGCATTTGCACGGGACAAGTGGAGACTGCTTTTACTCAGACCCTGTCATTACTCTTATTTGAATATACTGAGATATATGTACCACGAGAGTTGGGCAACATTACTCGGAGGCGCACATGAAAAAAAAAGTATAGTTACATTAGTGTTCTGTCTTGACAAAAACTTAAAATATATATTATTTTAACATCTTAAAGCTGCATTGTATAAGATCTGCTCCCATCTGCTGGTGAAAATGTATATGACAAGCACCCGCGTAATTATACCAGCAACGTCAACCTGGATATTCGTTTTTTCTTTCAAAACAATAGCGCTCGTTTTGATTCATTGCAATAGTCATTGTTAATTCACTACACAGCCCGTGAATTATAACCAAATGCAATTGTATTGTGTGTAAAGAAACAATGGCCCTCATTTATCAAACGTGCGTAGAAATCAGTGTAGATTTGAGCGCAGAAATCATCTTACGACGAGACCCACGTGTGATTTACAAAACTTTCGTATCACTCCAATTCCAGCGTACGAATGAGCGGCTGTTGATAAATCAGACGGTTGAAAACCATCGTAATTTAAATAACCAGCCCACAAATTTGCATTGAT
>JACXGM010025562.1:0-15255 GCA_016801145.1 Umbra pygmaea | reverse complement strand
CCATCTCAGGATGTTCAGCTAGCAAACAAAGTCATAGCTACCATCATCATCATCACATTAGCATGTACTGGTCAATAAGTGTTAACCATCTCAGGATGTTCAGCTAGTAAACAAAGTCATAGCTACCATCATCATCACATTAGCATGTACTGGTCAATAAGTGTTAACCATCTCAGGATGTTCAGCTAGCAAACAAAGTCATAGCTACCATCATCATCACACATTAGCATGTACTGGTCAATAAGTGTTAACCATCTCAGGATGTTCAGCTAGCAAACAAAGTCATAGCTACCATCATCATCACACATTAGCATGTACTGGTCAATAAGTGTTAACCATCTCAGGATGTTCAGCTAGTAAACAAAGCTTGCTACGCTAACACAGCGGTCTCCTAGGAAAAAGGCCTACTGTTTATAATAATTTCTCATGCTACCTTGGTGAATCATGAAATTCTAATAAAAATCCTTTTCTAAAATTTGGACAGGTAAGTACATTGAAATAGTTGGGCCAACTTCTTAAAGAATTGCTGAAACAATTGCATCACCAAAACAAAAGTATTCAGCAGGTATACACTAATCAACCATAACATTATAACCAACTGCCTAATATTGTGTAGGTCCTCCTTTTGCCACCAAAACAGCAGCCAAACACAACAAACTGTGATGCACTGTGTTCTGACACTTTTCCCTTGAGAACAAGCATTAACATTTTCAGCAGTTTGAGCTACAGTAACTCGTCTGTTGGGCCAGCCTGTGTTTCCCATGTGCATCACTGAGCCTTGGCTACCCATGACCCTGTTGACGGTTCACCTCTTTTCCTGCTTTGGACCACTTTCAATAGGTATTTACCACTGCAGACCGGGAACAGCCCACAAGAGCTGCAAGATGCTCTGACCCAGTTGTCTAGCCATCACAATTTGACCCTTGTCAAAGTCGCTCAAATCTTTATGCTTGCCCATTTTTCCTGCTTCTAGCACATCAACTTTGAGGACAAAATGAAGAAGCAGGAAAAATGGGCAAGCGTAAGGATTTGAGCGACTTTGACAAGGGTCAAACTGACGAGCTACTGTGACACACATTTGTTAAAGTTAATGCTGGTTCTGATAGGAAGGAGTCAGAAAACAGTGTTGCAGATTGTTATGCAGATGTCTCACCTGTGTCTGGCCGGGGTGGGGCAGCGCTCTTGCAGGTAGAGGGGGTGTGTTAGAGGTGGGGGGTTAGGGTAGGGGTGAGGTCTGCGGCTGGCAGGTAGCTCCCAGGGCCTCATTGGAGGGGAGGGGGTGGAGGGCGGGGCCACAGAGGAGAGGTCCAGCACCGATTGGCCGGATAGCCTTTGACGCTTCGGACTGGGGCTGTCGTCATTCTGTAAGGCGTGGGGGGGTCGTTAGTTCCACAAAATCCCTCACATCCTCCCTCACATCCTCCCTCACATCCTCCCTCACATCCTCCCTCACATCCTCCCTCACATCCTCCCTCACATCCTCCCTCACATCCTCCCTCACATCCTCCCTCACATCAGTATCGCTCAACAGCACGTCAACGCACACACAACCCAGCACAACACTGGTATTTTCTGCTTGAGGGCGTATGTGTGCTCGTGTGCGGGGTGTGTAGTGTACGCAATGGGCCACTTCCTGTTGAAGTGAGGTAACAGGAGCACACAAAATAATGTGTGTGTATGTGTGTCATCGGCAAGGTTTAAACTTGGAGGGGCCTGGCAGACTTGAGGCCCTCAGCGCTGAGTCACTGAACTTACAGGAAACAGTTTGCCACTCCTACTGCCTTCCCTACGTGCGCACACACAGTCACACACGGTCATGCGTGTTTGGGCTCACTTCCAGCTAACGTCCCTTCAGTCCATCTCCATGAAGAAGGTTGAATTTACCTTTTTTAATTGACAAGATTTGACATGGAATTGAACTAAACGCTAAAACAGATTTGCTGAATCAACAGAACACACACAGACACACACACTATTTCACACGTGAGTGGATGGAACGAGTCCAACTGAATGAGTATGCTTCAACACAGGGCGATACAGTGAGTCAGCAGCTCTGTAAACCTCACTAACACAACCGTGAAAGCAGGACGCCTGCTAACAAGACACAGCTGGATAGAAGGCTAAACTCAAACACACACACACCCACCCACAGACACCCACACATGGTCTCACAGGATGCAGGCAGTCAGCTGCCACTGTGCAACATTAACAGGCAACACTTCTTCAAACCTCTGACCAGCCCATATCGGTTACTATGTCTCAATACCGTAAACTTCTGAACCAGCCCATATCGGTTACTATGTCTCAATACCGTAAACCTCTGAACCAGCCCATATCGGTTACTGTGTCTCAATACCGTAAACCTCTGAACCAGCCCATATCGGTTACTGTGTCTCAATACCGTAAACCTCTGAACCAGCCCATATCGGTTACTGTGTCTCAATACCGTAAACCTCTGAACCAGCCCATATCGGTTACTATGTCTCAATACCGTAAACCTCTGAACCAGCCCATATCGGTTACTATGTCTCAATACCATAAACCTCTGAACCAGCCCATATGTAAATCCAGCGTTTGGTGATGTGCATGCATTTTAGACTTTGAGCAGTCATTGCCTGAAAAGGATTCTCGAAAAGGTGTTAAAAATGAAAATCTGATTATGTACATTTGCGCCCCTAAAATAAAGGGACTGTGTATGAAAATGGTTGCAAATGCTAAATGTTTCACACAATATTTGTGTTAACCTCTTTGAATTAAAGCTGAAATTCTGCACTTCAATGTCATTTTGGTTGTTTCCTTTCAATTCCATTGTGGTGGCGTACAGAGCCAAAATTATAAAAATTGTGTCAGTTTCCAAATATTTCCAGACAAATCTAGGTCTCAATACTGTAAACATATGAACCAGCCCATTTCAGTTACTGTCTCAAGGTTACATCTTCTGAATCACCCTGTCCCGCTACATCCATATTACCCAGGCAATTCCTCTTTTAAAACTGTTTTGGTTTTAAAAATGTTCCCTCTTAATTCTGTGAAACGTGTGTTTCACTGAAGCAGCTCACAGCATGCGTGGGGCAGTTGGGATATCCTGCTCACCTGGAGGGGCAAAATAACTTGGTAGGGCAGTGACACACCCATGCATGTAGCTACACAAACACACAGGAAGCAGCTGTTGTCACCTGTTGCATCAGAGGATCATAAAGAGAGCAAGGCGGGGTCCTCGCTTCCCCTCGGGCCCCTCCCTCCCTAACATAACTGTCATCCAAGCGTCGACAGTGCATTTCAGTTTAAACCCTAGAAACTCTATTCAATTAGACATCTAATCCACAATGGTTTGATTAATTGAGTCAGGGGTGCAATTTCAGGTTTGAAACTATCTGGGGGCCTGAGGAGAGGTTTGGGGAAACACTGATGTAGGGTACTGAACTAACTTAATATCACAACTTACTATGGTTATCATTTTTAGTTAGAGGGTTGCAGTGTGACCAGGATATGCATTTTAAAGCTACAATAACTAGGAGACAGGATGTTTTCCAACAATTTAAATGCACTTTTACAGAGACACTGAACAACAAGTCTGTACTCATACAACCGATGCCTCACTAGATTTATTTCTAGCTGAGCACAATTTTTTCTATGAAATGTGGTTCAGCAAGTGAACACAGAAGCACCAAGATAACCAGGACATAGTTCATTTCATACTGCTTGTCAGTAAAGCACTCATACAGCTTGAAATACAGCACAACTGGAACCGGAAGGCAGGCAGTGAGGCTAAATATTAGTAAGTTAGCTTTTTTGGGAGGGTAAAAAATAAAAAACTCAGGACTGGCCCCCGTTTTCTAAAATGGAACACTCCAGACCCCTGAACACCCCCATAACATTGTGCCGGTCTTGTTTCCAACACCTTCTCAATGAGTTTGGCAGTTCCAAACTCAGCCACTGTAAGTATCTGAAATTGACTCCAGTAAATGTTTTATTTCACTGGAGTCACTTTTGAAAACTACAGCTAGATTAAGGGGAGGCAATCGTTTGACTGCCTGATCATTATTTGTCCCGTTCCTGAATCGAGTTGATTGGACAATAAAATATCCATAGTGAGTTTGAGAATAATTACGTTGAACAGCTACATAAAAAGAGGGACATTTTCTCTAAAATGGCTAGTGTACGTGAAAAAATACCTGAAGAGCTGGAGAATTTCAATATTGATCAAGTGTTATGAATGGTAACATATAACCATAGACACACATTTGAGCCAGAATACAGTGAGGCAGAAATACAGCAGATTACAGCGAGGCAGGAGTTGGGTGAATTAAGCAGCTGCAGGTGAAGCTATAGAGGCCAGGGTTAACTGGTGGTATTTGTGTGGAAACTACCCAGCAATAGCAACAGAGACAGAAAGTGTTTGTTGTAAAGAGTGGGACTGGGCTCAGTGTTTACTAGGGCTGGGCGATGTTTCTAAAATATGGTATCACTGTATTTTTTCATTTTTTTATTTTATCACGGTATTTATTGCTTTTACTAAGCTTTCTCAATTCGCATGGTTTTACACTGTTCAGAAAAATAAAAAAGTAAAAAAATAAAACTATTAGTTGAACTTTTATCAAACACTATCAAACAGGAATACTAATAAATAAGTTTCAAAACAAAACTTTGTAAACCCCTGGTCTTCCTATTATGTGGCAGCTTGAAGAACCTGAAGGATAAATGTAACTCATTGTTGGCAATAAGTCCAAAATAAATGAAAAAAGAAATATGTGTGATAGTGCAAATCCTATCATTCTTTATATTGTGTAGAAGTAGAATTACTGAATTATGTAATTAACTATTTTTTATTCTTAACTAGCAACATATTCAGAATCTCTCTACCGTTAACTGCTCTCTGGTAGTTTTGAAGCCGACTTGTACCATATACTAATCAATGAAATTGGGCTGTTTCATGCTGAAAGTAGCTGCTTGTTAGTTCCATCTTATGTAGTAATATTGACATTGAGGATATCAGGGGTAAATAAACACAGTCTACCAAGGTCACAGTATTCATATATCCTATGTAAAAATATTGTTATTTCAGCCGTGTTGCCTGACAATTATCAGTGGTTAGTGCTTTCCAAAATAATATAAAAAATTGACCAAATCTATGTTAATTTATAAACGTTCTAACATTCAGATAATTACATTTCAGGTATCATTGAAGGCGAAAGGCTCTGACTAGCAAGCGTCTTATTACCACATATTTGTACTTCTCTGAATATGATAAAATTAGGCTATATAATGTAATTTTCCATTATTGGAAAGTAACCATGTCATACACAAAGCGCAAAATGCTACCAGATCATTGGATGATTCTGCTGTCAGTGAAACACAGGTGGGGGTGTTTGTTGCATCTGCGTTTATGATAGAACAGTGGCAATCTTGCTTTACAATACAATTTTAATGTATTGTATTAGGCTGTTTAACATCTTAAATGCAAACTTAGTTGATTAACAATTAATTCAAGCATCTTACTTCACCATAATATGTTTTATATTTTATGTTGCATTATGTTTGGAATTATTGCTGAAGGAGCATCTACTTGCAGTTTTGATGGTGGTATCTAATTAAACCAATGCTTGGAATAAGACATGTATTAATACTGAATTCAATGTATTGAAGCAATATAGAACAGGCTAGTTCCTTTTGTATTATATACTTTCCATTGGGGAAAAAGCGTCTGGTAAAAAAAATAGTTTTTTTCCCCGGAATAAAAAAAAGTTAATTTCCTACCCTGATTAACAGGCAATTACCGTACATAACAATTGCCTGGTATTTAGTCAAATGTGTATTAGATAATGTTCAAGGAACTGGTGTTGAAGATTGAAATCACCTGTTATACTATCATCACTATGATCTAATTTAGTCTATTATGGAAATATACATTTTTTTGGTCTGTTTTTATCAGATTCATCAAATAAAGAAAATGACAGATTAAGCGGATTATAAAAATAGTCTGTCCTACATTTTGTCTCGCTGGCCGGTTTGTTGTCCCGGCTACAAACCCAATGAATGGAAGAGCTGGTAAACTAAAACCTTTCCGCAGGTGTGGTTTCATCTCACCTTGTCAGTCTCCTCTCCGAAGGCGTGGTCAGGACGGCAGTGGTAAACGGCCCCCGAGGCTCCTGGACAGAGACAGAGAGGAAAAACAACTTTAGCCAAAAGTTACAGGTTGTCTGGACCTCTGGTAGTGATGCTCTACAGCAATGGGGCTACAGAACAGGTCAACAGGCCAGCGCCTCTACATGGACCTGCAGGAGGGGTACTGTAAGGGTGCCATTCCAAGGGCCGGCCCGAGGCATAAGCAAACTAACCAAATGAGTGCACAGATGACTTCATACACAGTCCCGGATTTGGCAAATTCTGCTTAGGGCCCCCTAAAGGCTCGGCCCGAAAGGATATTTAGCGATTACTTTAACAGGTGACAGCCAACACTTACAGAAATGGGCAGCGAGCACATTGGGTATCTGCCCGTAAAGGCGTCCTCTTCTCCCTCACTACCCTTGGATGAGCTAAAGTCTTGCAGAGCTTGACTCCTAGACACAAATAGCCAACCTCTCCATAGTATTTGAGGGAAGCAGGTACCCAAGATGTCTGAGAATCTAGCTTTAAGGTCAGAGACCATTCGGATTTGTGGGGGAGTTTACCTGGATGTTTTTATGCCTTGATGCCCTGCGATGTTAACCCGATGCCCTGCGATGTTAACCCGATGCCCTGCGATGTTAACCCGATGCCCTGCGATGTTAACCCGATGCCCTGCGATGTTAACCCGATGCCCTGCGATGTTTTGTGGCCAGAAAAAGTTGAGGAAAGGCACAATTACAAGGTTTATTCATATAGATTAGGCTGAATAATGTAAATATTCAACAAGAAAGGCCACCCCCCCACCACCCAGTCTCGTATTATTCCTCATGGGAAAGTAAATGGACACACAATAACAACAACTACAGAATCCATAACAGGCTCAGAGAAGAATTGTAATACTAAGGGCTGTGTAGTCTTAATCCCTATTGGTGTTTTGATAATCTCATATCTGGACCTTAAACAACAACCATAACATTTTATCAGGAGAAAGACCTCAAGGCTGTGGTGTGGTTGTGGTGGGGGTAAACTGTAGCATACACCAACACACAAATCCAGGATTAAAGTAGCAGCTCACCACATCCCCACAGAGATTCTTTGCTGTTATCTTTAATCTTTTCATCCGTTTATTTTTTATTATTACTATGGTTTGTTTTTCTATTGTCCTTGGGGACTTTGAGGCAACGTCATATCACAACAACAACAACAATAACAACAACACACATGCGCGCGCACCCAGCTGATGGTGAGGACTCGGCTCCAGGGTCTCATAGTTACTACGACGACAAAGTTTCAATAGGCTAGCTTTTGCACACAGAGTCTGTTTTCTAGCCCCGGAAGTCTGGGCAAAACTATATAAACCTGCCCGCTTGACAGTAGATTTTACTAGTAACTGTCAAGCTACGCTTCTGAACACCTACGGTACATCAGTTAGGTACAACTTTTAAATGGCTAATTTGAAGAGCACCTGTCCAGGTGAAACGCTTTGAGCACCCACGCTCACCGACATGCTTCAGCCGCCTATAGTAGATCGTACACAGCCAGGCCAAGCAGACTCCCACTCAGGTTGACAAGCCATGACTCCACTGTAGAACTCCAGGTAGAACATCCTCTAGTGTTACAAATAGAACGCAAACTACGAGGAAACTGCGTGCAGCCCATCTGTTGCTCCGTGTCACACACTGAAGCATCTAAAGTCTCGAGGAAGGTGTGGATGCAGAGAAGCCAGGGTGAGTTTCTAGCTAGAATGAAACTGATCTTTCAGGTCCTCACATTGTGCAGCACAAAGTCGATGGGTTAATTATATTAGTGCCCCAATAATTGGTCGACCTCTAATATACCTACGTAGAAGGGTTGTTCTTAATCAACTTTCCTGGTTAAATAACAGAAAATTAAGTTCAAGGGCACTGTAACGACTTAATAATAAACAACAAAATAGGTTTTGTATTTTACCTTTCAGGGAGGTCGAGACATTAAGTGAGAGGTGTCTGTTAGACAGTGACTGACACGTGCACGCGTACACACACGGTAAATTTAATGTGTCAGGGACAGGGTTGTGAAGGGGGAGATGAAATGGGGAGGGGGGCTGGGGGTGAGAGTGATGGGGGTTAGAAAGAGGCACGGGCTGACTCGGGAGGATGGTAGAATGGAAAGAAGAAGAGTAAGAAAGAGGCACGGGCTGACTCGGGAGGATGGTAGAATGGAAAGAAGAAGAGTAAGAAAGAGGCAGAATGAGTGAGGCAGAGAGGGTCTGTGGCTGCTCGTCCTGACTACTATTGATTTCTCTGTAGCCTTCAGAGTGCATCATTTCTATCCAGTTCCTCGCCTCCCCTCGCTTACTTTGGCTCCCCTGCTGCTCCTACAGTCACCGTCTCTCTCCTCTAAATTAAACCAGGCTTTATTGTCATGGGAAACATTTGTTTACATTGCCAGAGCGTGCGGAGGAAATATTTAAAACGACACAAGCGAAATGAACGCATAAAACATTACCCAAGACTTCGGGAGGACAGGGCATTCGAAAATGTCCTTATCAACGATGTGAAGTGCTGTACCGACGTGCAAACAACTGCACGGGAAAATAATTGAACATGTTACAGACCGCACCCCCCCCAGCTCTACAGTAACCCATCCACCACTCACTTCACCTCCCTCAATACATCCCTCCCCGAGTCAAATTCAAAGGTTTATTGGCATGGGAAACACATGTTCAAGACACATACACACCTCATAAAAAAACAGAGCAAACAAAACCAACAGTATGTGACACAGTCGTACTACCGTGTTGCAGCCGGTAGTTAACGTGGCCAACTCCTTAATACAATACTTTAATCATTGAATTGTACCAGATATAATGAAGTCCACTCCTGCTGGAGAAACACGGCTATCTATGTACGTCAGTGGTTATTAACGTAGCCAATCAGGGTGACTGCTAAAGCTCTTTCTTTCCATTACTGTATTTTTCACAAAAACTAGTAAAACTTAAGGATTTTCTGTTAATGTCAATTTCTTTGATGAATCCCCTTTCTGATTGTTCGGCCATCCAGAATACACCTTGTCCGGAGAAGACAAGGTGAGCACTAACATCAGTCCTGTGTCATGCCAACAGTAGCATCCTGGGACCATTTATGTGTGGGGTTGCTTCTCAGCCAAGGGAGTGGGCTCACTCGCCATTCTGCCTAAGAACACAGCCATGAATAAAGAATGGTACCAACACATCCTCAGAGAGCAACTTCTCCCAAACATTCAAGAACAGTTTGGTGATGACCAATGCCTTTTCCAGAATGATGGAGCACCTTGCAATAAGGCAAAAAAGTGATAAGAGGCTTGGGGAAAAAGATCTAAATTTGGGTCCATGGCCAGGAAAATCCCCAGACATTATTCCAATTGAGAACTCAAGAGGCGGGTGAACAAACAAAAACACACAACTTCTGACAAATTCATTATGCATTGATCATGTAAGAATGGGCTGCCATCAGTCAGGATGTGGCCCAGAAGTTAATTGTTAGAATGTCAGGGTGGATTGCAGAGGTATTGAAAAAGAAGGGTCAACACTGCAAATATTGACTCATAAACTGAATGTAATTGTCAATAAAATCCTTTGGCACTTATACTGAAGTATAATTACAAGGATTCCATATCATAGTACCGTATATACCCGAATATACGACAACCCTGAATATAAGACGACCCCCCCATTTTCAGATTTATTTTTGGGGACAAAAAAGATTTTTGTGGAAAAAATCTGTTTTTTAACAGAAAATAATTTTATTTGAAAATTCTAGTGATAATTAATTGAAAAACAATAACATTTTAACACCATTCATTAAATGTGCTATAATGTAATACATGTAGCTACTGTAATAAATTCAAAAATGACGCCAATGCCTCATCAGATATTAAGGAAACATGTTAAGCTGAAATACTATATTTTCTGAAAACAATGCTAATGTCAGTATTTTTTCTTTTGGAAAAGTACGTTCCAACACATCATTTATGTTTATGTTTTGGCCTGTGTGTTGTTATCAACTGCCCATTTTGACAGCACGAACGGATTGCCAGGCATACCTGTAAAATGCAAACCCAGCGTGCTACAGCCATGGAAGCAGCAAACAAAGGAACGAGATCATAGAGATTCTAGACAACCTAAAAAAAACTATGCATGTTTCTAAACGGTTCCATGACCATAGACGTAGTAAAAAAACGTTCGCTTGTCATGATTGCGCTGATCTTGTTCGTCACATTAGTTTCTATTCGTTTTACATATAGCACATTTAAATATTTGGATTAATTTGTCACAAAATAAAGTGCACTCTGTCAATGAGTTCAGAAATGAATGATATAACTGTTTCGAACGTGTTGGTTTATTTGACCAACTTTTGAAGCGCTTTTCTCAAGACGATCTCTTGATCTCTCCATGGCGACAATTTATTGTTTATTTAATCGATAACACTGTCATTAATTAGCCTATTGTGTTGGCGCCCTCTGCTGTTTCCCCCTGCTTTCTCCATTTTCCCCGTGATTTTGTCTATATCGCGAATATAAGACGACCCCCAATTTTTCTGCCTATTTTTAGGACAAAAACCTTGTCTTATATTCGGTTATATACGGTAACTACTGACAAAGATCTAAGAACACTGAAGCAGCAAACTTTTTGGAGACCAATATCTGTGCCATTCTCAAAACTTTTCACCATGACTGTACACTGCACACGTCCAAAATTAAAACTGAATACAAAAATCTTAATTCAATGTACAAAGTTTGAGCTAAACAACTTAAAACTGCAATTAGCAATTTATGACATTTTTACCTTGCGATTGTAACTGCTAACGTTATCCATTGTGCATTCTGACTGCGCAGTATCACACAGAGCTCTGTTTACACAGTGCTAGTGATCATTCACTGTTAATCCTTCATTAAAAAGGTAGACTATATTATGCATATAAAGTATTGGATTTAGTGCATAGACATTAACCATTGTGATATTGAAGATTGGACATTTAATAGCTAGACAAAACCACTACGCACGACTGTGGACAAATTTAACAAGTGTCCAATAGAGAAGAATTTAGAAGCAATTTTTGTGAGAATTTCTTTAAATTTCCACTTAATCCCAAAGTACTTGGTTTCTGACTTTAATTTACATGAATGTTAAGTGTTAAAACTGCATGAAAACAAGCTAGCAAGTGACAGATATTCTGCAGAAGTGGCTGTTACCATGGTAACCTTAAAGCGTTATCTGAAACCTTTGTCACTGCCACAGGGCGAGCATCATATAGAAATACAGAACTGCCTTAAACCTGCATTCTATTTGATTTCCAGATGGAAGCGATACATCTGGTTGCAAAAGAGCTCAGTATGAGAATTGAGACATTTCTCACTTGATTTATTACCTCAGTAAACATTTTCATAATGAGTATATAGTCTCAATCGCCAGATTTAAGCATTTTGCAATACATGTTGATTTTTTGTATTATGGTCTCATTGATTTTAAAATTGGCGATAAAGCAAACGGGCATTTGGGGCGTGGATATGGCGTTCGGTTGTACGACAAGACACTCAAAGGTGTTGGCATTTCAGTTTTTCCGGTAAGTACCACTACATTTTGTTTTACGTTTTGTTTTAATAATGTTTTTTGTTAGCCAACGTTAGCCTCCCAATTAATACCCATTAGCTAGCTAGATTACAGATCCCTCTCGTCAAAAATTTTCCCTTCCGCAACCAAGATGTCTGCGCTCATAACGGCAAATTTGATGACCCGAATCAGATCTTCACAAACTAATGGATGATGTCACACGTTACGTCCAGTAATATACGGTCTATGGTCACCACTTATGTATGCGGTATACCATATTATTTCTAACTGGGAATACATCAATTATTTGAGAAACATATTGGCTAAATAATCTGAGTGACTGGTAGATTATTTTATCTATCTGTGACCAAAATGAAATTGAGGCCAGATTGTAAATGTGACAGCACTTTACAATGAATTGGTGCTTTTAAGAGCAACTGAACTTTATAAATTGATTTCCCTTATTTCCTGGCCAAAGGCCTTATAGCAAAAGTCCTCCCTGAACACAAGGGAAGAGATTTAAATGTACTTTTTCCCAATATCTTCCCTGATTTTTACATGACACATGGGGAGAGATGTATTGCTTGATTCTCAGAATAACAAACATGCATGTTAATTACAATACTTGAAAATTCTGCTTCGGGTCATGTCGTTTTTGCTATCGGACAAGAAAAAAAAAAGCCAATAAAGCTAATGTAAACCCCTGGTACCAATACCATTTAAAAAGAAACAAATAATTATATTACAAGATTTTCATATTGATGATATGGTTCCAAATCATGATAGAAAATTGTACATGACTGAATATGAATTAAAAAGCTAGGTGTGGAAAAAACACAAGTACCTCTAAAAAAACAAAATGACCCCACACTCACTCCAGAGGGACCCACCTTCCCACAGCAACAAAACATCCCAGAGGAAACGCTGTGTTAATAACAAATCATAATAATAATAATAATAATAATAATAATAATGATAATTATTCATTATATCATTGTCCCTTCTCCCTCTCCCTCCCAAACTTCCACATTGTTCTAGTAGTAAATTTTGCTACAGTAATATCTGCCTTTTCCTTTTGTGGCCAAAACTGCACTGCTTTCCCCTACATAGTGCCCTAGAAGCAAGTTAGTTGGACTAAGTTAGTGCAGTAGATGGGGGATGAAGTGCCATTTAACAACATTCTGTTTGTCAGACTCAGCCAGCCCACCCAGGCAGCCAGTAAACAAGAAACACAGACAGGCACACAGAGAGACAGACAGGCGCGCAGGGAGACAGCTTTACCTGTATTTTACCAGGCAAATTGACTGAGAACATTGCATTTGCAGCAACGGCCTGCGGAGACGTGGGGGGGGGGGGGTGAATGAGCCAATTGAAAGCTGGGGATGATTATGTTGATATCAAAGACAGTATTTATGCCAAATTGGAACTTAGTCCAGTACACCGTTCTTAATACCCCTACTCTTACTAATAGTGCCATGGGGCCTTAAGTAACCACAGAGAGTCAGGACACCCACTACTGGCCCTCCAACACCACTTCAAGCAGCATCGGTCTCCCATTCAGGGACCGACCAGGCCTGACCCTGCTTAGCTAAGACAGACACGCATACAGGGACCGACCAGGCCTGACCCTGCTTAGCTTAGACAGACACGCATACAGGGACCGACCAGGCCTGACCCTGCTTAGCTTAGACAGACACGCATTCAGGGACCGACCAGGCCTGACCCTGCTTAGCTTTAGACAGACACGCATACAGGGACCGACCAGGCCTGACCCTGCTTAGCTTTAGACAGACGCGCATACAGGGAGACGGACGCGCATACAGGGAGACGGACGCGCATACAGGGAGACGGACGCGCATACAGGGAGACGGACGCGCATACAGGGAGACGGACACACAGTGCTTATCAATATTTAAACTTCTCCAGAGGACATTGGAGAATGTCCCTGTACTTACTCAAAGTTGCTCTGGAAAAGAGCATCTGCTAAATGACTGAAATATACATTTAACATTTCTAGGGAATGTTTTACCTCAACAGCGCTACATTTACAACCAGTGGCCAAAAGCTTAGACTGCATTTAACTGGCAAAAAAGTGCTTAACACTACTCTGAAAAAGGGTAAGCCTGTATTTTATAATTTGGCTTATATAATGTCAATACACACACACACACACACACACACACACACACACACACACACACACACACACACACACACACACACCTAAATTCTGTTCACGGTTAAATTTTGCCTGGTGTTGGATTCTTCTCAAAAACTGTAAAGGTTTTGAAAGTAATATAAAGATAGTTTCAGTCATAGGGTTAGCAGTGTATTAGCTTAAACATTAGCTGGCATCTACTAGCCTAAGCTGGTGATAACTAGCATAAGTTGGCAAACACAAGCCAGCATTAACTAATAGTTGCTGAAGTTAGGTACCGGTAGTATTAAATATGCAATCTGTGACTTTATAATAAAATAAAGTTTTAAGTCACATTTTGACCTAGATGTGTAATGTGTAATCCTCCCCCTCACCCCTCAGTATCCCATATCATATATGCACATTTTTCATTACAGCTTGAAAGAAAAAAACTATTCCCCAATAATGTATGTGACTGACAGTGAGTGCATACATTAGGAGAAAGTAGGTGAAACAACCACAGCTTAGTAGTAAGAGCATTTACCATATGAAACAGTAAAGTCAAAAACTGCTATTTTTCCTGATATTTATAAAGATTTGAAAATAATAAATCATGAAGCTAATTAAGAAATCCTTACACCAATATAATTTATATTCCAAAGTCAATGAAAGGGGGACTAATCATCCATCACTATTAAAATATCAGCAAAAAAAGAAGTTCACTTACATAGCTGCCTCTCATTAGCAAACAACACCATGATGCCACATTAAATTAATTTATGTTTATAAGACATATATTTCTTAATCTTATTATTCTGGCTAGTTGTAATGCTAACATTCACACTTAATGAAAGGGTTTAACTATTTGTTGTTTGTTGACTGAGAAGACCTGAAGGTACGTTAAAAAATGACCAACCAAGCAAATCCTAAATGTTTGTACAGTTACATCTACAAGACAACGGTTCTAGAATGTACAGTTCTAGAATGTACCATTCTGGGCAGCGTGGTCAGAGCCTTCCTCCCTGGGTGTATCCATAGCAATGTGACATCACGACTCAACATTCTAAGCATTTTCCCAAAGAACGCCTACTTCAGAAGGACGAGATAGAGAACCATGGGTATCAAAATAAAAGTCCTAAAAACAAATTGTCTAATTTCAAAAGACGACTGAGAACAAGCCACAGATAAAAAAAAATAACTGGAGTTTTGGCAGAGTTACAGCCAGCTAGGAAGAACAAGACAGTGCGATGCTGTCAAAATAATTTTGCAGGCTTGTACGTGTCACACACACACACACACAACAGAAACCTAACGAAAGAAAAGTAAAACGAATGATGCAAAGCCCAAAGGCAGAAAAAAAAAGAGCAGCAACTGTTGAGCCAGCCGTGTGTGTGTGTGTGTGTGTGTGTGTGTGTGTGTGTGTGTGTGTGTGTGTGTGTGT